>PVLC010023033.1:15935-26182 GCA_004027655.1 Graphiurus murinus | reverse complement strand
AAACTTCCAAGAGAAGGAAAGGCCAGTGTCTGGAAGGAGGATCAGGAGGCTTGGAGGTTCAAAGAGAAAGACCAACATGGCAGAGGTAATTAAAATTGGCCATCATGTGCCTATCTTTTACTAGACCACATGTGTCTGGAGGACAGGACTCTGGCAGAACAAATAGGCAACTGTCTGAGGTAGCAGGACAAGTGAGAGGCTCTCAGAAAGTACACAAGAAAATGTGTATTTAGCCTCTCCTGTTTTACACTTTACACACTGGACCTTGCAGGACCAGAATGCGTGGGGACTAAGATCCCTCCATGTCTGTGCTCTGATGTGGTTCTGCTGTCACCATGCCTGGAGTGGCTTATTCTTTATGTGTGTCTTGTTTCACATGCCATCTGTGCTGGAAAATCTTTGCTGGCCCTTTCCCCAGCTCAGCTGAGTGCTGTGCCTTTCCTCCTGGTTATCATGATCCTTCCTATCCCAGAATCATAATACTTACTACGTTAATCTAAGGTTATATAATTTGTAAAATATCAGATTTAATTCTCTCACTGCTCTTCTTTCATCTATGTATATCAATTGCTTAGTTGCTTCAACGTGTTGTCTATAATGAATAGTAAATAAATATTGATTAGACAAAACTACACTAGTTGAATGATGGAATAGGGAATAGTGAACAATATAGAACTTTTCATCATTTCTACTTTTAACCAGGGGAAAAACCTAGAAATTTATATGTATAATTTCACTTATAACTAACAAAGTAAGCTCTGAATGAATTTTGACTAAACATATATTCTAGCCAGATGTGGTGGCACATGCCTGTAATTCCAGTATTTGAGACACTAAGATAGGAGATTGCAGGTTTGAGGCCAGCCTCAGCAACTTAGCAAGAACCTATTTCAAAATTAAAAAATAGAAAGGACTAGGGGTGTAGCTTGAAGGTAGAGTGCACCTGGATTCAATCCCCAGTGCAATCATCATCATCATCATCTAATTATTTAACCACATATTAAAACAATGGCTATCTGTGATCAAATCTTTGAAAATGCTCATGAAAAGTTATTTCCCTTCCCATGTCAGTATGTTGCTTTCTCATCAGGAGGTGGTATCTTTCCTCTCCTGAAATCAGGCTGAGCTTACAACTTGTCTTGGTCAACACAATGTAGAGGAAGTGCCTGAAAAGAGATTGAAAGCTTGCACTTTCACTGTGGGGGCACCCAGCTGACACATATGTAATCTATTGAGCTAATACCACATGCTGTGGGGATGAGCAAGCTAGTCACATGGAGAGAAAGAGGCATGGGAAAACACCAAGGTGTCAAACATGGAGTGAAGAGTCAACTTTTCCACTGGGTCCTGCAGGGAGGTGAAATGCACCCAAGTGGGTGATTCCAGCCAGGAGCAACATGGCCTCTGGGCCATGCTCACCCAGTCTGGGGAGCACGGGAAAGAACAAGCCATCACTTTAACCTGCAAAGGTTTGGGAAGTTTGTTGCATATTAGTAGGAAACTGAAATTCCACATTTAGTTTTTCATTTCCCTTAAAATCATATATTAACTTTACAACTTAATACCAAAAGGTTTGCTTCAGATAATAATAGCTCTATAGCTTTGATTACAGTCAAGTGTGGTTATTCAGTTCTCAAGAGTCTGCTGAGTGTTTCTGTAAGTAAAACCTTATAGAATGCACCATGAGGTGGGCACTGCACAAGTGTGAACACCACCCAGTTCTGACATAGCACAGTGGGACCTTGTTAGTTGAATACATACAGAAGACATATGAGAGAAGAGGAGCTGTTTGGAAAGACTAAGCAAAGAAAGCAGTGCTATAATTAAGACTGAACTTACTAACTTGCAATCATACAAGCGAGGCCTTAGCAATTTGTTTCATATAATGGTAATAATGACAGTAAGAATAAGAATGCACAATTTGGCCTGGAGTGGTGGTGCATTCCTATAATCCCAGTACTTAGGAGGCTGAGACAGAAGGATCAAGGATCGTGGATTCAAGGACAGACTCAGGCAATATTGAGATTCTTATCAACCTAGCAAGATCCTGTTTCAAAATAAAAATAAAATAGGGCTAGGGGTATAGTCCAGAGGTAGAATACCCCTGAATTCAATCCCCAGTACCACACACAAAAACAAAAAAATTGTGTCCTTATATGCACCAAGCAAATAGTATCTCACTTAATGCAACAGTCTCCCCTTAGCCAGAGTTCGTTTTGTTTCCATGATTTTAGTTACCTACAGTCAATCTAAGTCCTAAAATATTAAATGGGAAATTCCAGAAATACACACATCATAGGTTTTAAATTGTATAATGTTGTTGGCAGCATGATGAAAACTTGAACTTTCTCCTTCATTCCACCCAGTATGTCAACCATCCCTTTGTTCAGCATGTCTCTGTTGTATGAGCTACCCACCCGTCATCACTAAGTAGTTGCTTTATTAGACTGACTGTTGTGTTACATCAGTGGTTGTGTGAGAAACCACATCCACATAATTATTATACTGTATTCTTACAATCATTCTATTATTACTTAATTGTTGATAGCTTCACAAATGTATATAGAATTGTTTGAACTGTTTCGTTCATCTGGTCTCATTTCCCTTTCCCTTCCTCACTTCTCTGCCCAAATCTCTGTTCACTATTATACTGTTATCTCTCCTCATTTATATGAAGTCTCATTTTCCCCCCAGGTTTCTCCCTAGCTTCCACATGTGAGAGAAATTATATGACCCTTGACTTTCTGAGACAGACTGATCTCATTTAGCATAATATTCTCTAGTAACATCCATTTTTCTGCAAATGACATAATTTTGTTCTTTTTTTTTAAATGTTAAAAGTAGCAATTAGCCTTAGTAAATAACATGTCCTTACTGGTAGCTTACTATGTCTACATTTGTCTCTCCATTCCTTGTCTGAATATTCTAATTAGAATTACTTTCTCCAACCCCCCACATTGTTCATTGATCAGACCATGAAACAACTTACCCATGTAGATCCATTACCAAAAATAAGTATCTAATATTAGGTAGAATAAAGATGTTTTGAGTACAGCACTACTTGTTATTTGTTCATTGCTACTACCCCAATTGTTAATTTTTATCCCCCAATACTCCAAGTAGGAGAAAAGATTTTTACTTCCTTTGTGATCATTTTGAAAAGGCATGAGGAATCATAAAAAAAGAGTTGTAGAAGTAGCTTTGAAACGCCTGGGTACACGCTCCCATACATGCACATCAAACACTGTTCCACCTGTCAGCTTCATGCTTTGGCACTTTATTTGACTCACACCATGAGCAACCACTGCCAGTTTCAATTGGCTGGATACTTTTATGGCGTTTTCAGGACCTAAGACCTTTTTTTATTCATGTTTTCCATTAATCTCAGATGCTTTATAGCATATCTAAAGACAGGAAAACATGTTGGGTCAAATTTAGAGCTGTCTTTGAACTCAGTTGTTGAATCTGCTAAGCCAAATCTAGATTTCAGCCAGCAAAGTGGCTTTGAAATGGTGGTTTGAAAAAGACTCAAAAGATTTCTTGGGTGTTAGTTCCTTGTAGGAGGAAAAAAAAAAACGTATCTCATTTTGATGATGGCAGTCTAGGTATATCATCGGTATAACATGATAAATTTTTTAGCAGAATTAGAAGAATTATTGATTGAAGATGCTTTCTTATATCACTTTACTTAGCCTGTTTTTCTTAAGTTTACCACCATCATGTACTAGAGAAGCAGGATATTTTTTAAAAGCACATGCTTCAATCTTTGAAGGCATCTCTGTGTTACAGCAGATCTTAATCAGAATTATAATAAAAATCACATAAAGATGTTCATACCTGGCATACAAAGATATTAAAAATAACATTTCACCGGAATTTGTTGGAGAATAGGAGTGATATTAGCCATAACTGTAAAACACAACATTTATTTTTAATACACTTTCACCTTTCTTACATTCTCTTTTATTACCCAACAGTTATACCTATCCTGGGATTTATTACTCAGTACATTAGATGTATGCAATTCCCATCACTTTTAAAACAGAGTCTAGAAGCCAGGCATGGTTGTGCATGCTTGTAATCCCAGTACTTGGGGGGCTGAGATAGGATGATCGCAAGTTTGTGGCCAGCCTCAGCTACTTAGGTCCTCCACAACTTAGTGAGATCCTGTTTCAAAATACGGAATAAAAATAGGGCTGGGGATATAGCTTAGAGGAAGAATGCCCCTGGATTCAATCTCCAGTCCCAGAAAAAAATAAGACAAAATAAAACAAGACAGAGTCTACCCTGACAAAAATGAATATACTACAAATCAGTTCTCCTTTAGTACTTATGACACTTTTCAACATCCCTCTCTCTGCTCTTTAGTATTTATGACATTTTTCAACATCCCCCTCTCTTCCTCTTCCTTCAGTGAAGAAAGTGCTAAAAATCCTCTGCTTATTAAAATACTTCCTCCCCATAAGACAAGTAAAACAAATACTAATAACATCCATTTACTTTTTCCATTGCTTGATCATAAAACAAAACCAATAGCCTTTATTGTTAGTTCTAAGTTCTAATTGTTGGAATGTAAGGTTCCAGCCTCATTTATTTATACACACACACACACACACACACACACACACACACACACTATACAGACACACACACACACATATATATATATATATATATGTAATACACATATATATGTATATACAGATAATATACACCTATATGATACATATATGTAGGTATATATAGTATAAATTTATAGATATGAATTGTATAACAAAGTAGATGATGATTTGAAAACCCCTGGGATTGTGTGCTTATCTGAGAGCAGGTCTGCAGGCATTACTGACTTTGAGAGTGGAGAAGTATTATGGTGAAGCAAAATTTCCCTGTGGCCCCTGAGGACGAAACGCAGATGCAGAGCCAGCCAAGACGAGCTAGACTTCAGCTACAGTGGTCACTGGTAGATAGGGTGGAGAGAAGGGAATGGGGATATGTAGGTCAAAGGATACAAAGTAGCAGAGACTTGGGATGACCAGTCACAGATTTGCTTTACTACATGAAGACTGTAGTTGATAATAATGTTTTGTATTTGGTACTTTTTGCTGAGTAGATCGCGACGTGCTCTTGGCTCCTACACGAGAAGATCAACTATAAGAAATGATGGGTATGTTAACTGGCTGCACTATACTATGTGTTCCATTAACATTGTGTTGTCTACTTAAATACATGCAATAGAAGATTTATAAAAAAAGAATAAATGTTATAAATATAGAAAAGTGCAAAAATATAAAAGGATTGGTGTGCTAAAGGGCTAAGTTCTAGGTTGGCTGCCATAACACCACCAAAGAGCAGCCCTCCAGGGATACTGCCACCTGTCAATATCAGAAAGCTGGACAATTGGACACCAGCAGCTTCTGTTGCTCTGAGTTTTAGATATCAGAAAACTGCCTGTACAGTTCTTAAAACTATATCAGGTGAAAACAGGAGCATTGAAACCATTGCCTGCCACTCCCCAACTTAATTCACATTCAAATAATGATTTTTAAAAATTAAAAAAAAATGATTTTCAGAACCTAAATGATTTTCAGAGGTCTGGCTGCAAGGGGGTCTTGAAAATGTAAATTTAATTTTCTTTTTTTTCTGAATGTCACAAAACCTAAAGGGAAAGAGATGCCAAAAGAAGTCAGTCTTGGAGGTTTTCCTAAAGAAGCAAGTGCTCAAGAGCCATTTTTATCTTCCCTGATCTAAACAATTACATATTGCAAAAGAAGACATTGTCTGTAAACAAAATATTCCAGAATCATTTGTTCTAAGTTAGAAATTTTTTTCTGAGCCTTTATTTATTTGTTAATCTTTCCTGTCTATATTTATTATAGATGATGATTTGATATTAATATCTAGTGTATATCCCATAAGATAACATATTAACTATGTTAATAAGATTCAGTAATGATTATAAATTAATATCACTTGGTTATTACATTAAATTCTATATTAATTTCAAAAAATTTCCTGTGAAAGGATTGGTAATTCTAAATCAATTCTACAATATAAACTGATTTCTTTCATAAACTCATGATACATTTAGAAATAAATAATTGGCATATGGAATTGGCTTCTATAGCAAGGTGAAGTTACCTGGAAAAAAATACTATCTTATGTTCTCATTGAGGTGATTAGGTAAGATCAAGTATGGTAATTTGAAATGTCACTGTGAACTGTAATGTGCTGTTCAAATATAGGAATGTTAACCGAGGATCATGGAAGGTATATGAGAAGTTTCTTAAGACCAACTAGTGGAGGGAAGAGGGGAACATACTGTTCTTATATTAGAAAAAACGAAAGTATTATTACCTTAGGAAAAGAAGGCAATATAAAAATCCTGAGAGCAATAGAGAAAAAATGTTTTTCCTTTCCATTAATCAGTTATAAAAAGTATCGGAGATCTGGGTTCAAGGACAGCCTCAGCTACTTAGTGAGGCCTTCTGCAACTTAGTGAGACCCTGTTTCAAAATAAAGTATAAAAAATAGGAGCTGGGGGTGTAGATCGGAGGTAGAATCCCTCTGAGTTCAATCCCCAATACCAAAAATAAGTAAATAAATAATAATAAAATAAAAAATAAAAAGTAATGTAAAATGTAATATTTTATGATATAATAGAAAATATATACTAATAGCAGGAAAATTATACCATGTTCTAGCAAACCTGAGGAAAATGCTCATATAATGAAGAAACACATAAACACATAAATTAAAATATATAAACTTTGATAAAATATGATGTTACTTCAGCATTTCTCCAATTCAAATATTCAGAATTATCATCTGAGAATGCCCTGCATACTTGAAAATTATGATAAAAGTAAAAGCAATAGCATAGGTAGTATATAGGATCTTTTATCATTTGTAAAATATGTGTAATGAATTTCCATGAACAATGTATTGTTAAATACAATTAATATTTTTATTGTCAAAAAGAAAGACAAAAATCAGAGTATTTTTTAATATCTTCTGGGTATTTAACTAGGAATTCTGTATGTCATTGTATTTATTGAAACACTATAGATAAGTGCATTTAATTGAAATTAGGCAATTAAGTAGGCACGGTCCCATATTATACAAATAACAAAGAGTAGATCTATGCAAATTGAACTGGTGCTATAAAATCCATGATCTTTTTTCCATCATGCTGCTTGCTAATTAGGTTTAGGAGGAATTGGTTTGAATGCTGACTAATGAAAATAGATGTCTCCTCCTTATTTCTCTCAAGTCTTTTTCTTTTTCTTAGTCAGCTAAGACAGACCTGGTTAGCTTACCATAGCAACCTCTTGGACTCAAGGTCTTCTCACTCTGTTCGGTCTCTGCAGCCTTGTCAGATCAGAGCATTTTTTTGAACATGTCCCTTGAGTGACTCCTGCCACATTAAATCTAAACTGTCTCTCCAAACTCTCTGTAATATGGATGCATCTAATTTTATTTCCAATACTTTTCCTCGTTGAACACTGTCACCTCTAATGAGCGCAGGCTTCTTGAATTCAGATGAACAAATGATGCCTAGTCCCCTGCCCAAGAAATTCGTCTCTTTGCCTTTTACTGTGTGACCAAATCTTGTACTATTCTGTAAATGTTTGGCCAATCTACTTTCTCTATAGATGAGTTATCTGATCATCATGTCTACTATAATCTATTGGCTTCCTCACTTACAATCTTGTTGCATTTAGTATTCTCTAATGTTGTTTGCTTTAAGTTCATATGTTTTAATCATCTCTCTTTTAAGAAGCTATAGCTTCCAAATTCCTTGAAAATATAGACCATGGTTTTTATTTTCTTCTTCTTAATTACAAGCAGTATCTAGCACATAAACCAATTTCAGGAGAGTCAATATGGCATTTTAGTTCTAATGAAATCTTTGCAACAGAATGTAAATAATCAAGAAATGTTAGTAAAAACAGATCATTTAGAATATTTTAAATATGGTATGGGATAGATGTTCATGAAGTGAAATGTTATAGATGCTAATTAAAAATAAACAATAAATATAGAAAATATCACATTGAATTTCATCTTAAAAACAACATCTATGGCTGTACAGCAACTATATAAAAGGTATTTCAGAAAACACAATATTTAAACTAAAGCAAAATGATTAATGAAATTTTGTGTAGATATTGGATGCTAAGAACTTGAAAGTAAAGTACTTTCATGTCAGTTCTTTTCAGCATCAGAACACTGAGGTAAACACTAACTAAGACATGAACATACAGAAATATAAAGGGTAATTCGGAAGCAACAAATTGTTAAAGAATGACAGAAATATTGATTTAGATTAAAAGAAATAAAATTGGTAATATATGTCTATTAGAGGGTCTTGTATTTTGAATTACGATTCTTTTTTTAGGGGCTGAAGGGATATCAAGGAAGTGTAAAATAGTGGTTAAAAGCTTAGTCTTGGGAGTTAGATATATCTGACATCAAATTTTGTCTCTTTATTAATCAGGATGTGATCTTAGATGAATTCTTTAGCTTCTTGCTCCTCAGTTTCCTTCTTTATAAAATATTCATGATAATAGTGCCTATTTCATAGAGTGGTTAGAAGACTAGATTACAGAATCAATTTACACCAGGGGCAATGTGTCATATTGAAAACATTAAATAAATATTTGATAATATTATATCTTTTTCATTCATTCATAATAAAGCCAATATTTTTATTAATGTTATTGCTTTAGCTAAAATGAAAAATTGTGAAATAATATAGCATTTTTTTGTGGTACTAGGGATAGAACCCAGGGGCATTCTACCTCTGAGCTACACCCCTAGTCCTATTTTTTATTCTTTATTTTGAAACAGGGTCTCACTAAATTGCATAGGCCCTCACTAAGTAGTTGAGGTTGGCTGTGAATCTGAATCCTCCAGTCTCAGCCTCCCAAGTACTGGGATTACAAGTGTGGACCACCACCCCCAGCTATAGCATTATTTTTTAAATAAATAAGGGGTGTACATTTCTTCCTTATGAAAATAGAGCATTTACTATATTCTTCATTATTTGAGAGGTGAAAATCACAGTATGACAGAAATATTGAAAAATACTATTCTGAAAGAAGTGAGATTAAACTAAACAGCCCCTAGGCATTATAGATACAATATTAGAATTAAGCATATTTTAAAATGAGTAAATAAAGGTGAATTTTAATTGAAATAAATGCATAGTTAAGGTGATGGTTGTAACATAAGATGACTCAAACTTATTTTCACTTAGAATTCTTGCAGTAAGGGTATTTGAAATGGATTATATTCTCACTTATACTTTTTGTACAACTTGAGGATTCTAGTTCCTTCTGTCAAAACACAACTTACATTTAAAATAGGACTCTGGTCCTATCTCCTCAATTATTTGTAGGTGGAAATTATTCTATTACCTTATAAAATTTATCATTTTTATAACACATTTAAAACCATGAAGTTTTGGCAATTTCCTACTCATAGATGTTTTATCTTCAATAAGCTCGGTTTTAAGTTTATTGAAGATGTTTTACTTCTCTCATCTGTAAGATGCTTATAATAAGAGTACCAACCTAATGAGAAAGTTATAGGAATCAGAAGTCAATATTTATAAAATGCTTTGAAGAGGATTTGGCATAAATTCAAATTTAATTGCTAAATAAAAATAAATTTTTTTTCGCATTTCTTTAATTGAAATAATATGCTATATTATTACACTTAATTAAAATGTATGTTGGACAATAAAAACAAAATAATAATATAATAATGAAGAAATTGGCTATTTTGAATAATAAGATACTTTTATTTTCTTTGTGATTTTATCTAATATAAAAATATGTAATGTAAATCAATTGGTAAAATCAATAAATTGACTAAATCTGTTTGCCTTTATAAAATTTAAATATATCTAAGCTTATTGACTTCATTTATTGATTAAATTAATGTTATCTATGACATCTTCTAAATATATTATTTAAATTCCTATTCCTAAATCTTACTATATGGAGATATCTTCCCCTTCCTCTCTATTAGTCCTAATCATTCTCATGCTTCAGTATTTCAAGGCCAAAGGCCACTCTGCTAGGCAATATCTGGTAGTAGAAAGGGAAATGGAAATGTTGGTAGATTCCTAGGATATTCATGAAGACTGAGTGGTTTAAAATGAGGATTTAGGGAGCAGGGATTGACATAATGCCTTCCAAAATATGGCTTTTATAGTAGATTAGATGGTAATTTCCAATACT
>PVLC010023033.1:0-15835 GCA_004027655.1 Graphiurus murinus | reverse complement strand
CTGGTTTTAAGAGAGAAAATTATGTTCTGAACAAAAGTTTATTGTGCATGTACTCATGAATTTTTTATTACCAGAGTCATATTGCCTCAAATAATTAAAAATTGATTTTTTTAAATTTAGTTTTTTATTAATTGGTGCATTGTAATCATACATCTTGTTAGATACAAGCTAATAAAGGCATATATGCACACATTTATCATTTAACCCCTTCCCTAATTCTGACCCCACTCCCTTGCCCTCCCTCCTTCTCAAGTTCAGTTTAGTGATTGACTTTGATATATTTGTGAAAGTACATCATGTGTATTAGGGTGCCTCCTCCCATCCCTCCCTACCCCCCATCCATCACCAAAGTAGTTAAGTCAACTTCTTTGCTTATCTAGGGTTTCTCCTTTTTCATCTGGAGTCCCTCTTATGCCCCATCTTCTCCTTAACATCTGCATATTAGGGAGAACAGATGCTTTTTTACTCTCTGTGACTGACTAATCTCACTTAAAATAATGTTTTCCAGTGGCATCTGTTTCCCTGCAAAAACCATGATTTTGTTCTTCTTTATGGCTGAGTAAAATTCCATTGTGTACATATCCCATAGTTTTGTATTCCATTCATCTGTCGATGGACATCTTGGCTGTTTCCATAGTTTGGCAATTATGAATAGTGCAGCTATAAACATATATACACATGCATCAGTCTGATAATTTGGTTTCCATTCTTTTGGGTAGATACCCAGAAGTGGTATTGCTGGATCATATGGTAGGTTCATTTCCATTCATCTGAGGATCCTTCATACTGTTTTCCAAAGTGGTTGCACTAATTTGCAATTTCACCAACAATGTATTAGGGTTTCCACTTCTCTGCATCCTCACCAGCATTTATTGTTGTTCTTGTTTTTTATGATTGCCATTCTGATTGGAGTTAGGTGAAATCTCAAGGTAGTTTTGATTTGCATCTCTCTGATTGCTAATGATGTGGAACATTTCTTCATACATTTATTGGCCATTTGTATTTCTTCTTTTGTGAAGTGTCTATTTAGATCCTTTTCCCATTTTATGATTGGGTTATTTGTATTCTTAGCTGTGATTTTCTTGAGTTCTCTGTATATCCTAGATACTAATATTCTATAGAAGAGTAGCTGGCAACAAATTTCTCCCACTCTGTGGGCTCTCTGTTGAGGTTCTTGATAGTTTCCTTTGCTGCATAGAAGCTCTTCAGTTTAATGCATTCCCATGTATTGATCTTCCTTTGAGTTGCTTGTGCTTTTGGGGTCTTGTTGAGAAAGTTTTTACCTGTGCCTATGTGTTGTAGTGTTGGCCTTATGCCCTTTTCAAGTAGCTGCAGGGTCTCTGGCCTGACTTCCAGGTCTTTGATCCACCTTGAGTTGATTCTTGTGCAGGGTGAGAAAGTGGGGTTTATGTCCATTTTTCTGCATATGGTTAACCAGTTTTGCCAACACCATTTGTTAAAGAGGCTATATTTTTTCCAGTGTATATTTTTGGCTCCTTTGTCAAAAATCAGTTGACTGTAAGCACCTGGGTCTGTTTCTGAATCTACTATTCTGCTCCATTGGTCTATGTATCTGTTTTCTTTCTTTCTTTTTTTTTTTTATGGTACTGGGGATTGAACTCAGGGGCGTTCTACCTCCGAGCCATACCTCCAGCCCTAACTTTTATTCTTTATTTTGAAACCGGGTCTCACTAAGTTGTGGAGTGCCTCACTAGGTAGCTGAGGCTGGCCTCGAACCCGTATCCTCTGGTCTCAGCCTCCTGAATGCTGGGATTACAAGCGTGCACCACAACGCCCGGCTTTATGTATCTGTTTTTGTGCCAATACAATGCTGTTTTTATTACTGTGGCTTTGTAGTAGAGTTTGAAGTCAGGTATTGTGATACTTCCTGCATGGTTCTTGTTGCTAAGAACTACTTTGGCTATCCTCGGCTTTTTGTTTTTCCTGATGATAATTTAAGGACTGATTTTTCTTTGTCTGTGAGGAGTGACCTTGGTAATTTCATGGGTACTGCATTGAATCTGTAGATCAGTTTTGGGAGGATGGCCATTTTGATGATATTTATTCTGCCTATCCAGGAGCATGGAAGATATTTCCATCTTCTAAGGTCTTCATTAATTTCTTTTTTCAACTTTTAATAGTTTTCCTTATAGAGGTCTTTTACCTTTTTGGTTAGGTTTATCCCTAAGTATTTTATTTTTGGGAGTTCTATTGTGAGTGGAATTGTTTTCTGGATTTCTTTTTCAGTGGATTTATGGTTGACATACAGGAAAGCTTCTGAGTTTTTAAAGTTGATTTTGTATCCAGACACTTTGCTGAATTTGTTGATCAGTTCTATAAGTTTTTTGGTTGAGTTTGTTGGGTCTTCTAACTATAGTATCATGTCATCTGCAAAAAAGAATAGTTTTAGTTCTTCTTTCCCTATTTTTGTCACTTTGATTTCCTCTCTTGCCTTATTGCTCTGGCTAGAGTCTCAAGTACTTTATTGAACAGAAGAAGTAATAATGGACATCCTTGTCTTGTTCCTATTTTTAGTGGGAACTCTTGCAGTGTTTTTCCATTTATTATGATGTTAGCTTTGGGCCTATTGTATATATCCTCTATGATGTTGAGATATGTTCTTTCTATTCTGATTCTCTGCAGTGCTTTTAGCATGAATGGGTGTTGGATCTTGTCAAATGCTTTTTCAGCATCAGTTGAGATGATCATATGATTTTTGTCTTTGATTCTGTTTATGTGGTAAATTACATGGTTTGTTTTTTGTATGTTGAAAATATACAGGATGCAGCCTTGCATCCCTGGGATGAACCCGACTTTGTCATGGTGTATAATCTTCTTAATGTGGTTTTGAATGCGCATTGCTAGTATCTTGTTTAGCAGTTTTGCATCTAAGTTCATCAATGATATAGTCCTATAGTTTTCTTTTCTTGAGCTGTCTTTATTTGGCTTTGGTATTAATGTGATGATGGCTTCATAGAATGTGTTTGGGAGGGTCCCGTTTGTTTCTATTTCCCAGAATAGTTTGAGGAGTATTGGGATTAGCTCTTATATAAATGTTTTATAATATTCACTTGGAAAACCATTTGGCACTGGGATTTTGGTTGATGGTCAAGTCTTTATTGCTGTTTCTATCTCTTTGATTGTTATTGGTCGGTTTAAGTTTCCTATATATTCTTGACTCAATTTAGGAAGGTTATATGTGTTTATAAAATCTAAAAGGAATCTCATTTTTGGAATGATCATCTTCTAAGAGTGATATTCTATTTTCCATGTGGTCTAATCTACTGTTTTTGGTTTGTATTGATGCTTTCACATCAATTATTGCATCTTTCACATCCTTCATATACTTCAAGGCTTTTCTTTGATTCCTGTTCACAGCGTCGGATTCTTTATTTGTTCATTTATTTCTTTCCAGCTCTCTCTGCATTCTTTTTGGAAGTTTTGTATCTTTTCTACTATTAAAGATCTAAATTGTTCTTCTGGTAATCTCTGCCATTCAGTGTTGTTGAGTTTTGTTATTGAGGTGTTGTGGTGGCTCATTGTTTCTTTTCTATTTTTCCTTCCCATGGTTTCCCTGTTCTTAAATTTATACATTCGCTGCTCTTGCAAGCTTTCTCATCCAATCTCGGCAGTGGAGGTTTAGAGGTTTCTGCTCATATATACAGGAACAGGTTTGTTCAGTGGTAAAGGTTGGGTGAGAAGTCACAGTGATGAATGCAAGAATAGGGTAAAGTAGAGGATATGGTCCAGTGGAATAAGATGTTGAGTGTGTTCAGGTGATATATGGCAAAGATTAGAGATAGTGGATAGGTTGGGGGATTCTGATAGTCAATGTAGGGTTTTAGTTGTGATAGTATGAGATAGTCTTAATATGAGACAGGGAAAGAAGGAAAAAGAAAAGAGAAAAGGAAAATTGTTGAGTAGAGGAATATAGATGGGAGAGCGGGAAGGAGGCTTGTAAAAGGGATAAGGGTGAAAGTCACCAAACTGAGCAAAAAATAACAAAGCAACCAATCATCCAAACAAACATAGGCAAATCAAGGCAATACACAATGAAAACAGAGTAAAAACAAATAAAATAGAACACACACAGAAAAAACAAAAAATAACCCCAAACCCTGCTACCTGCTAGTTTGTAAGTACAGAGTTGAGTTGGCCTCTCCAGCCCTTTTGGATCTGGGTGGATATTTTCTGCTTTTAAATATCTACTCACTGTATTAGATATTCTAGTGTGTCTCTGACATTCTTATTTGCTCTCTCTGTCAGTGCAGGCTGGAAGTTCCACTGATGCCTCTTCCGCTGCAAGCTTGTGTCTCTGAGCTCTCCACAGGGCCTGTCTGTATCTTACTCTCTCTGCCTTTGCTGGTGGAGGGAGTGCAGTCTAAATACCGGGCATTTTCCAGTGTGCCTAGAAGGTCTCTATGCCCTGTGTGCACTGGGTTCTTCCCGGACTTCTGTTCCTATCTAATCACTAGAAGGTCAGGTGACTGAGTCTGTCCTTTGTATAGGGGCCCCTGCACCCTGAGGGTGCAATTTAACTTACATTTCCCTGCTGCTCTGGCTCCGGTGGGAGGGGTGAGCTGGGTGTCCTCGCTGCAGGCTTAAGATGGTTGTCCCAGGTGTTCTTGATCACTGTTGATCCTGCGGGAATATGCCACTTGATTATGGTGTGGAGTTCCATAATTGCTTACTCCACTTCTGGTCGATGGATGCACAGTAGGTCATTGAAGGTCTGGGCGGCTGGCAAAATGGCAGCCGTGGGTTCGTGGCATGTGCTGGCTTCTCTGTTCTCCCTGGGTTCTGTTCAGCTGCTTTCATTGATTTGTTCAGTTGTTTGCTGCTTTGCTTTTCTTTCCTTCCATCATGAAGCTGTGATTCAAGCTCTGCAGTGCAATTGATCCCTGCTCCAGCTCTGGAGGGAGAGGTGAGCTGGGATGGTCCCGCGGGGGCTTGCACTGGTTGTACCACGCATTCTGGTCACTGTGGAAGGTGCAGGGATCCACCACCTGGTTAGGATGTGGAGTCTGGAGTCCCTAACTCCATATCTGGTCGCTGGGTATGCAGCAGTGTTGGTGGACACCCATGTTGGGCTGCAGCTTAATGGCTGCCATCGCTCTGAGGTGTGGCGCCGCTGGCTCCTTTGCTCTCCCTAATCTGGTCTGTGGTATCTTCAGCTGTATTTCAATTCTTGTTGCTTTGTTTGCTTTTTTGTTGCTTTTTTTCACCTGTCAAGAAGCTGCTTTTATGGCAGATTTGATTCAAGCTCACAGTGCCTGAGGAGAGGTGTTTCACTCAGATGCCATCTTGGGCTCCTCCTAAAAATTGATTCTTGAAAGGTTAAAAAAAAATCGTACTCTTTATGCATAAAGTACAGAAATGCATATATTACATAAACAGATATACACTATGAATGGAATTAAACATTTTGAGAGGAGTAAGGAAAAGTATTTGTCTGCAATATTCTTTGGAATGATAGGTAATACAAAAAAAGAATAATGAGATTGAAGCTGCTGAGGACTCATGGAGTTCTGAAAAGGGTCTGGGACTATATATATATATGTCCATATATGTCCATATATGTGTGTGTGTGTGTGTGTGTGTGTGTGTGTGTGTGTGTGTGTAGATAGATATATCTATCTGTAGGGATTCAGAGTACAAACAGGAAATGAAGCCTTGTACATAGAGGTATTTATGAAGATCAGTGAATTCCAACTCAGGCTTAGCAATAAGATTAATAGAAGTTTAAAAATCTTTCTGAACCTCATTCTCTAGAAATATAAGTTTTCAAGCTTCCTTACTTAAATCTAAAGAGTAGCTAGGGTTAAAAGCTACTCACATGGTGATAGAAATATATAATGAATAAAAGTTCTGTGACTATCTTATGGATAATTTGAAACATCAGAGAGCTTGGTGATTAGTAAATCAAGGGAAGGAAAAATATCATAATAAAGACACTGAATTTTAGTTTCTGATTTGCTGATAATTGAAGAATGCCATAAAATGTTCACCAGACATAATAGAGATCAGTGTTTTCCTTAAAGTTGTTTTGGCAAAGAGATGGAGAGTTGAAAACAGATTAGAATGAGCAGAGGAGTAGATTGCACTTGGAAATTGTTAACAATGAATGTAGATAATTCCTGTGGTGGTAATCTAATAAATTTTAAGGAGTTTAAGGGCACTGCTTATCTTGAAATAGTACTATATAAAAGGCTCTGTCCTTTCTCTCTTATATTCTCTGGGTCTGAGACCTTGTTTAGATAGTGAACTAGGATTAAAAATGTCAGAATAGAGGAAATCAGCATGTTTCAGTTGCCCTGAGACTCAGAATTCAATCAGCAGGAAGACAACTTCTTGGCAAGAGAATAAAAGCAGTCAGAATTCAACAGAACAAAGACAGTTGAAACATGGTAGATTTGGGCACAGCACAGAGACCAGAAGCCTGAAAAGAGCCCAAAGTGTCTTATCTGTTCAGAGGAGAAGAGAGATAGGTGCCTTCTTGATGATTCTGTGCTGGTCCTGGCAGCTGCCGGGACCCAGTGGCTCTCAAGAGACCAATTCCAGCAAAGAAGAAGCAAAATCTTGTCAAGCCAGTAATTGCAGAAAACCATCATCAAAAGCAATTGCATTCTTCTCTCCAAGCTCGAATACCTCAAAACAGTAACTCCCCAGAATGCCCAACCATGCTGCCCAGAAAACTACTGCAGTTGCAGTTGAACTTTTCCCTTACTACAGGGGCCGGAGTCAGTGCTCACCAAGGCTATGAGTTTACAAACGGTCCCAGCTAGAGTCTTCATAGCTACCAGGACTTGGGTGGCAACCAACAGATCCAAGGGATCTGTGAGTTGGCAAATCATACCTATGGAGGAGTTGGTGGTGGCTATTGTTGGACACAGTAGAAATGTGAATTAGCAGATAGTTCCTAGGGTCACTTGGGTGAGTAGACCTAGAGCGTGGAGTTCACTACACCCCTGCAGGGTCTCCCACAATCACCACAGGACCACCAATAGTGGTGTCTGCAGGGTGAGCTAATTCAGCCAACCATGCTGCAGGCTTATAAGGCTATAAACTCACTCCTGGCAGTGTTCACGTGCCACAAGCACCAAGGCCAAGTCAGCAATATTTCAGATGATCAATACTGCCCAAAACAGCAGGAGTGCCTTGGGGCTAAATAATGGAGCCACTCAAGCCTTAGGTTCAGAATAGTACAACCTCTCCCTGCCAGAGCTTGAGCCCTGAAAGCAAAGAGGCCAAGGGCTAGCAGGGGTTCAGTGATTGCAGCTACAGGCTGGGAGCACAAGCTTCTCCCTGCCAGCAGTTTGGGCCTCACTTGCATGCCAGTGTTTGACACTGCTCCACCTGATCACAACCAGAAGACCAATGGTGGTATTGCTGGCCCATCAAAACTCAACTGGGCCACAAACTTGGGACATGGTAATTAATTTCTGGCCCTGCTGAGCTTAGGCCCAGTAATTACAGAGACTGGAGGTCAGTGCTCTGCAGGGTTTTACAGGTTCACAAGTAGCAGAGCAGTGTTGGTATCTGTGGGGCACTAAATCTGAACCAGCAAGTCACAGGTCCTGAACAGAATATCATAGTCTCTGACCCTACTGAGTTTGGGCCTGGAAAGCATGGTGACCTGCAGTCAATCAGAGACTTCTATTTGGCCACACTAAGAATTGTATCTTGTTGAAGAGATTCTGGGGGATTAAGTCAAAAGTCTGATTGTATGAGGTGACCACCATTCTGACTTGAAACTCAGTAAGAATGTGTAGGAGCAAACATTCTTCTTTAAGCAAATAGTTCTTTTCAACTTCAGTGTACCCACAAATAATCTGCATACATATTAGACCCACAAATCCTCAAATCCCACCATCAAAGATTCTGATCTTGTAGGTCTAGCTGAAGTTCTCAGGATTCTTCATTTTTAAAATTACCACGACATTTTGAATTCTCTGATTTTGGGTCTACATTTTGAGAAATCATTTATTTGTGTATGTATATTCATGTTTATGTAATAGTGTTCTTGATGCTGATGTTTGCTGTCAATTGGGTATCACCGATCAAATGATCTACATCTGTATATTTATGTTTATTTTAGAAAAAGATAACATTATAGTTTACAGAAAAAGAAAAACGAATCTCGAGAAATCCAATTCATTTTAAATCCTAATGAAGACAGATGTGTAATCTCACCTTTTCTTAGTCACTTTATCAAACTAAATAATACCAACAACTTCAGCTATTCCTTTAGGGTATTCATTTATATCTCTGTAGTGATTTCTTATTTTTTTCCTGAGCCCTCTCCATATTGTTTATCTTCTTTAAAAAGTGAAAAAAAGCAACATGAAACACCCTGATAAATGTCATTAATGCAGAGTACTACAGAAAATTTATTCCTGGATTTTACATGAATACATTTTATTTGTGTGCATATTTTAAACAAAGAATCTTAGTGAATATATCAGAGATTTCAAAATAAAAATTGCAACTACCTTGTAGTTTTTACATGCCTGACTTAACCAAATTATTTTTGTATTTTTAATATAGATATATTTTCAGCTTTTTTCTTTAAAATTAAAAAAGAATCTATGACATTATATATCCTTCCCATGGTTTTCTAATCACATGTTGAGGAATTGGTGTATTTCAAGCAAACAGCTTGGCATTTTATATAAATTTTACATTTGGCATAGACATTTTTTTTTTTTTTTCGGAACTGGGGATTGAACTCAGGGGCATTCTACCTCCGAGCTATACCCCCAGCCCTATTTTTTACTTTATTTTGAAACCGGGTCTCACTGAGTTGCGAAGTGCCTCACTAGATAGCTGAGGCTGGCCGCGAACCCGGATCCTCCGGTCTCAGCCTCCCGAATGCTGGGATTACAAGCATGCGCCACCACGCCTGGCTGGCATAGACATTTCGACTCCATACCATATGACAGACGGCAAAACAGAGTTCATATGTAATAAGAGGCTTGTCCCATATCATTTACCTAGTACAATTTAACATTATTTTGTCTACTAAATTTTAAGGCTTGTGAGAAAATCCTTTACAATAAACATCTTTCTATAGATATTTATTTTACTATCAAATAAATTTTCATCAGAATGCTGTTGTCATTAAGTGGAAGTCAATGTAGTCACAGTCTACAATTATGTTTATTAGTCTTATCCATTGAATCAGAGTGTACAGATTTCCATCCTAGAAGGATATTACTAATAATTTTCTTTTAATGCTTTTCCTCTTTGAGCTCAAAGTGTTCCTGAATACATTGCTACACTAAATCATCCCATGATGGAATGTAAAAGAGAAAGCATTTCAATGCATATATAATTGGTATCCCACTTGAAATGAGCATTAGATTTCTAGTCACCCCATATTTGGTAATTCTTACTTTTGATTAAAATCTTGTTTATTTATGTACTAAGAATCTTATCATCAAAGTGAAAATAGATGAGGATCATATTACATTATCTGCCATCTTTCTCTAGAAAGGAGTCTTTTATTTTCATGAAAGCTATCTTTTATTTTTCTTTCATAGGGTATTGAAATGTTCTCGCTTTGGAGTCCAAATCTCTAAATGAGATCACTAGTCTGCATTTACTATGCTAATTCATCTTTTCTTATAAAACAATACAAGTTTTTCTCTGTGGCTGCTCTCTTTTCAGTGTGGTATTGATATGATTTGGGTTGAACAATACAATAATGCTAAAACCTTGTTAAATAGAGGACCAGATCAGATAATTCAGTTCAACTGTATGCTGTTTCTTATTAGAAAATTTGTATTTCTCCCTTGAATAGTCTGTTTTTCCTAGTTGGAGTATTAGAAATGCAGATTTAAAAACAACAAATATGAGAAACTGTATAATATACTAGATATAGGTAATCTATTGAAAAAACAAGTCAACTAGAATTTATATCTCTTGTCTGACTCTTTCATAAATTAGATTTTTACTTTTCATAAATTTTCTGATGATAACTCACCAGAATATAAAAATTAATTTTCACAGTTGATTCTGTAAGATGTAAAAGCCATCTAGCATGCATCTGTTTACACCTGATGAAATGTTATAATTAAATTGAAAATTAATCTCATCATATTATGTACAATAAAATGATGCATTATTAATTATATTATCACACAGGTCACTAAAAAATAAGCTGTTCTTTATTGAATTTCTAAGTGAAACTTTTGCTCTGAAATTTATTACTGGAGACAGTATTTAAATGGGGAGTCTGAATTTAATGATCTTGCATCTATGTTTTCTTTTCAGGAATTTGAAGCACTTTGATAATTTTTCATTAAATATATATTTAAAATAAAATATTGTAAAAATACTATATTCTGTTATAAATATTATAAAATATTAAAATAACTTAGGGGATTGGTTAATCCAAAATAATGGAATATATACTTAGAGGATTGTTAGCATAAATATAGGACCGGTTATAACATGAATTTATTCCAAAATTCTCTAAAATTTGGGATGTTTTGTGGTGTATGTAGATGGATCACTTTCCACCTGGAGTTTCCGTGCTCTAAGGGAAAGGATGTTTTTAAGTGCAGGTAAGTATTAATATTACTTGAAGGCTCTGCTTGCTAACAGACACTTGGTATGCTGTGCAGTTTGGTTTATTAACCTGGGTGGTAGCCATTGTGCTCCCTATGAAAACCCAGATGTTAATGAGAGTTCTCTTTATTGCTATTTGAATAAACTTTAACTGGAACTACATCCAACAGAGATTTCCCATTTTCTTCCTAAAGTCTCAGAGGAGGTCTCAAGAATCTTAACGTCCTTCTGGTCTCCCATGACTAGGGTTTACCTCCATGTACTTATCTCACTTATCGTGATGGTTAATTTTATGTGCCAACTTTATAGGCTAAGGGGTGAACAGATAGTGAAATATTATTTCTGGGTATATCTATGAGAGTATTTCTGGAAGAGATTAGCATTTGAATCAGTAGATTGAGTAAAGAAGATGGTTTTCATCAGTGTGGGTGGGCACCATCTAATCCATCTATTAAGGGTCCAAATAGAATAAAAGGCAGAAGAAAGTAGCTTCTCTCTCTTTCTTCTTGAGCTGGGACATTCATCTTCTCCTGCTCTTGAATTTCAGAGCTCTAAGTTTCTAGGTCTTTAGATTCTGAAACTTAACCAATGGTTCCCTGGTTCTCAGGCCTTTGGACTCAGACTGAATTATACGACCAGCTGTCCTGTTCTCCAGCTTGCAGATGGTCTATTGTGAGACCTAGCTTCCAGAACATCATGAGCAAATTCCCATGGTAAATCTCTTTGTACATATTTTTATATATCTTAGTGTTCTGTTTCTCTGGAGAAACTTGACTAATACTCTTACCTTTATCTTCAGTGACTCCCTTAACTCAGTAATTTGTAAATTCAAACAAGGAACACAAGGAACATTACTGCTTTATTTGGAATACCTCCAACTATTTACAGAAGAAACATTATTTGGACTACCTCCAACTATTCACAGAAGGAACAGCTTTTCTTTCTTTCTTTTTATTTTTTTATTTATTTTTTGGTACTGGGTATTGAACCCAGGGGCATTCTACCTCCAAGATCTACATCCCCAGTCCTATTTTTATTCTTTATTTTGAAACAGGGTCTCACTCAATAGCAGAGGACCTCACTAAGTAGCAGAGGCTGTCTGTGAACCTGTGATCCTCCTGTGTCAGCCTGCCAAGTACTGGGATTACAAGGGTGTGTCACCCTGCCTAACTATGGAACAATTTTTGTATGGTAGCCTTAATAAATATTCCTGTTTTCAGAAGTTGCAGCTACAGTGGTTTTCTCATTGACATTTTTCTGTAGTGTCAATTGCTGGTGCTTTCTCTCCTTCCTCCATAGTCCTTCTTAAAGTCACATTCTTACCTTGCTGCACTTCCCTAATTTACAAAATCTCTGATTTTAATCAAATTGTTTAGCTTGTTTTCTCCCACACCATTTCCCATGAGTGATAACTTTTGAACTCAGTGAACAAAATAGTTTGCAAAACAAGAGTCAATCTGCTGCTCTGGAACATTGCCTATCTCTTAGAGGAACAATTCATTTACATTTGTTGTCTTAAATGGCCAGTAGGTAAATTCCTTGGGTGTTACTCTCAATTCTACTTCTGTAAAATGGGTATTATATCATTATATATGCTCTTATAAGTTTGTAGTGCAGGTTCAGTGATCATGTACTTAAGCAGGTCTTTTTCTATACTATGCACTTTCTATGTCATTTATATTAAAAGTATGAAATATATTTTAGTCATCCTTGTAGCTCAACACTGAACCTCATGGAATTATATACTGCTATCATTATTATTTTTATTATTGTAGTTTTGGGATAGACATTAAGCCATGATTTAATACTGTTTTTGACATGCATTCCCATGTGGTTGTGATGATTCCCTCTGCATCACAGAGGTGAATTATAATCCTATTTCTGATTATCCTACTTCCTTCTGTTATTGCTTTCTCATCTTAGGCAGTATTAGAAGCTCCTGCTCTTCTGAGCACACCAGGGAAAGAGAGTTATCTAGTGGGAAGGACTCTTGAGTATTATGTAAGTGCATACCTTGTAATTCAGTAACCAAACTATCCACAGCACACCTAGGTGACTCGAATCTGCCTTCAAGCTCATCTCTTTATCTCAAAATCATTTGGTTGGTTTTAAAAGATAACAGTCACAGTATCTAAAGATTACAACAGTAGATAGAAAAAGTTAAATCATTCCGGCCTGACATTGAATCAAAACAAGTGAAAAGGTCAGCACATGCACCAAAAGTCATCCATCCCATTCTGAATCTTTGCTCCCAGATGAACATGCTCCCCACCAGCTCCCACTCCCACTGAGCTGTTATTCCTTGGAATCCCTGGTTGTTGTTTCTTGCTCATAACATATAGCCTCATCATTATGTCACAATACTGACCATGATCATATTATATCTAGCTTATGTCTTAAAGAGTATTAAACTCCATGTGAGCTCCTTGTTTAGAAAAGCATGGATTTGTATTTACCCTTCACACATCCTGCCACACTTTCTCCTCACTCCTGCACTATTCAGTGTTCACAAACATCTGCAGATATGCTGTTGATGCTAGGTTTTGTCCATATATGTATATATATTTTTTAAAAAATACAAATATAACATGATTTTGTTCTTCTTTATGGTTGAGTAAAATTCCATTGTGTACATATCCCATAGTTTTGTAATCCATTCATCTGTTGATGGACATCTGGGCTGGTTCCATAGTTTGGCTATTGCAAATTGTGCAGCTATAAACATAGATACACATGCGTTGGTCTGATAGTTTGGTTTGCGTTATTTTGGGTAGATACCCAAAAGTGGTATTGCTGGATCATATGGTAGGCTCATTCTCATTCATCTGAGGATCCTCCATACTGTTTTCCAAAGTGGGTGCAATAGTTTGCAGTCCCCCCAACAATGTATTAGAGTTCCCACTTCTGCACATCCTCGCCAGCAGTTGTTGTTCGTGTTTTTGATGATTGCCATTCTGATTGGGGTTAGGTGAAATCTCAAGGTGGTTTTGATTTGTTTGTATCTCTCTGATTGCTAATGATATGGAACATTTCCTCATACATTTATTGGCCATTTGTATTTCTTCTTTTGAAGTGTCTATTTAGATACTTTGCCCATTTTTTAATTGTGTTATTTGTTTTCTTGGCTGTGATTTTCTTGAGTTCTTTGTATATCCTAGATATTAGACCTCTATCTGTAGAGTAACTGGCAAAAATCTTCTCCCACTCTGTAGGCTCTCTGTTGAGGTTCTTGATAGTTTCCTTTGCTGTGCAGAAGCTCTTCAGTTTAATGCAATCCCATGTATTCCTTTGAGTTGCTTGTGCTTTTGGGGTCTTGTTGAGAAAGTTTTTACCTGTGCCTATGGGTTCAAGTGTTGGTCCTATGCCCTCTTCAAGTAGCTGCAAGGTCTCCGACCTAACTTCCAGGTCTTTGATCCGCCTTGCGTTGACTCTTGTGCAGGGTGAGAAAGTGGAGTTTATTTCCATTTTCCTGCATAGGGTTAACCAGTTTTGCCAACACCATTTGTTAAAGAGGCTATCTTTTTCCAGTGTATGTTTTTGGCTCCTTTGTCAAAAATCAGTTGATTGTAAACCTGTGGGTCTGTTTCTGAGTCTTCTATTCTGCTCCATTGGTCTGTGTATCTGTTTTTGTGCCAATCCCATGCTGTTTTTATTACTGTGGCTTTGTAGTAGAGTTTGAAGTCAGGTATTATGATACCTCCTGCATGGTTCTTGTTGCTAAGAACTACTTTGGGTATACTGGGATTTTTGTTTTTCCAGATGAACTTAAGGACTGATCTTTCTATGTCTGTGAGGAGCGCCCTTGGTAATTTCATGAGTATTGCAAAAATCATGTTATTTGCAGGGAAATGGATGCAACTGGAAAACGTTATGTTAAGTGAGATTAGCCAGTCACAAAGAGTAAGGAAGCATATATTCTCCCTAATATGCGGATGCTAGGGAGAAGATGGGGCATAAGAGGGTCTTAGATGGAAAAGGAGAGACCCTCGACAAACAAAGAAGTTGATTTAACCAAAAGGGATGGACGGGGAGTGGGGACACCCTAATGTACATCAAGGGTACTCACTATATTGAACTTGAGAGGGAGGAAGGGCAAGGGAGCGGGGTGGGAATTGGGGGAAGGGGTCAAATAAGATGTGGGCACATATGTCGTTATCAATTTGTACCTAACAAGGATGTTTGCTTACAATGCACGAATAATAATAATAATAAAAAAAAGAGTTAAGAGAGAGATGGATCCTAACATCACAGTGTACCCTATATAAAGATGCAGAATTGTTAAAAATAAAGAATGTGACAGTTGAAATAATGCTACGAATGTACACAAAATTAATAACCCATTCCAATCTCAAAGACATGCATGGGGACCACGAGGGAGGGGGGAGGGAACCTATGGGGAGGGAACCAAGAGTTGTGTGCATATATCTTTTTGTCACTTTATACCCCAGTATGATGTAAAATTACAATGCACCAAATTAAAAAATAAATAATCAATAAGAAAAAAAAAAACAAATATAAGCTGGGCGTGGTGATGCACGCTTGCAATCCCAGCATTTGGGAGGCTGAGACTGGAGGATTTGGGTTCCTGGCCAGCCTCAGCTGCTTAGTGAGACCCTCTGCAACTTAGTGAGACCCTGTTTCAAAAATAAAGAATAAAAAATAGGGCTGGGGCTGTAGCTTGGAGGTAGAATGCCCCCAGGTTCCATCCCCAGTACCACAAAAAACAAACAAGCAATAAACAAACAAAAAAAACCCCAAAACAAATATATAAATGTAGACATGAAATTTGCTATTTTAACAAATAAACCAATAATATGTTATGAAAAATTTCAGTGCCTCTATGTATATTTTGTCACATTTTCTTTACTGACTCTAGAGTAGTCACTTAGACAAATCTATTTTAATATTTTTCTATTAATAGACATCATTATATCTAAAGTATCTTTAAAATAGTCATGATAATTCATCAATTGATAAAATGATTTAGCATTTTCAATTATTTATATATTAGTAATACTTTTAAACTTTGGTTTCTATATTTATAGGTTGTAACCATAATTAAGCTCTGAAAGACAATGTCAGACACTGTTGAACAACTAACACACCTGAAATATTTAATTTCACAAAGGAAAACACAAAATTGATTACCTTTCATGCATACCATATGGAAAAACTGACATATTTTTCCATTCCTTTGGCTATTTGGAGAAAGATTTTATTGTTTTGGTCATGCCACACTGTTTTTACTTATGTAAAAGTATTG
>PVLC010023032.1:7987-26174 GCA_004027655.1 Graphiurus murinus | reverse complement strand
AGATAGATAAACCATTGGCCAACCTAACCAAAAGAAAGAGAGAATCAACCCAAATTACCAAAATAAGAGATGAAAAAGGTGATATTACCACCGACAGTATGGAAATACAGAGGATCATCAGAAACTATTTTGAAAAACTATACTCCAACAAAATGGAAAATCTGGAAGAAATTGACGATTTTTTAGATACATACAACCCAATGTGCATTTTCAAAACACTGAATCTTCTCTAATGCAAACTGTAAGGTTTTGCCAAATGGAAAATATAAAGGGTTGGGCATGTAGCTCTGAGGTAGAATGCCACTGGGTTCAATACTCAACACACACACACACACACACACACACACACACACACACACTTCACTCAAACATGGCAGTCTTTCATAAAATCAATAGATTTAAGTAAAATTGTCATTCATTTACTGAGCCAATGAAATAATAGAGTCCTGGTTATATTACATGGAACATTACAAATACACCAAAACAAATAAGTAGAATATGTCCTCCCATTATAGACTTAAATAATTTTTCCTTTTATTTTCTTACCTAACAAAGGCATAGGGTTGATGGACATCTCAGCTGGTTCTATAGTTTCACAATTGTGAATTGTGCATTTATAAACATAAATATGCATTCATTACTATATTAGTATAGTAGTTTGGTTCCAATTCTTTTAGGTAGATACCCAGGAGTGGTATAGCTGGATCATATGGTAGGTTCATTCCCATTCTTCTGAGGATCCTCCCAAAGTGGTTGCACTAATTTGCAATCTCAACAGCATATCAGAGTTCCTTCTTCTCCATATCCTCACCAGCATTTGTTGTTGTTAGTGATTTTAATGATTGCTATTCTAATTGGGGTTATGTGAAATCTCAGTGTAGTTTTGATTTGCATCTCTCTGATTGCTAATGCTATTGAACATTTTTTCATACATTTATTGGTTATTTGTATTTCATCTTTTGGGAATTATCTATTTACAAAAAAGAGAGAGAAAAAGAGCCATAGGGTTTCATAGATTCAATTCCTAAATGAAATTATGGGTGTGGGGATAAAATAATAAGAAGAAGATTGCTTAGGATCCACAATGACCAAAATCTTTCCCTCTCTCTCTCTCTCTCTCTCTCTCTCTCTCTCTCTCTGATTAAAAGATCATTCAGGAATAATATCTGTTTAAAAACAAAACAAACAAGCAAAAAATAGCATACTGGGGAAGGCACCAGCTGTGCAAATTCTTTCAAGTGGAATGCTGCTAGTTAGGAAAACAGGTTACCATCATAATCCAGACTCATGTAGTATCCTGCTCTAAAAATCTAATAACTGATTGTGTTTTCAATGTGGATATAGAAACAACTTATTAAGTCCTGTCTTCTCTTCCTAGAATTTCAGAATCTTGAAAATCTTTCTTATCTGTTCAGCCATGACTCTGCCACTAGGACTATTTCTAATTTTAGTCTGGAAGAATTTAAGATGGTTAGCTGAACTTTGTAAATGTCAGTATTAAATCATCCCTGCAATTCATTTCTTCATTAAATGACAATTTATAGACTAACAACTATGTGTCAGAAACTTCCCTATGTGCTAGAGATACAGAAATTACTAAAATAATCAGAAGTATGGTATGCTATGATCACATATAACTAAGGCTCTCACTCAGACCGAGAAGTCAGGGAGGAATATTTTACTAAGTAAGTGGTATATGAAATAATATCCAAAAGATGAGAAAGAATATTAGATATGAAAACTAGAATAAGACACCATCTCCATTCTCCATTCCCCCAAAAGACACTCTGCAGTGTCTCTACCCTACGGCAGAAAGGAAAAGAATTCTAATAATCTGAGGCAGGTCAGAAGGAGATCAGTTGGCCTCCAGATTTCACTGTATTAGAAATCAGAAACCACTGCAGAAATATAAACATAGTAGGGATAATGATATATTTATTTTTTTTTAATTAAACACAACTCTAGCTAAAATGGAAAAAAGGAGAAGGATCAAATATGAGGCCATTGTAGTATTCCTGATGAGACGGGTGCCATGGGAAAGGACATAGAGAAATTACAGAATAAATCTTCCAGGCTGCATCAGCTAGTCTTGATGGCTTAACAACAGGGGTTAAGGATTAAGAGAGTTACCAAGAATGACTCTTCAATTTTTCATCTAGATCCTTTGCTTATGTGCTAGTTCTTAAATCTGGGTACCAGAACGTACCAATGTTTATCTTGGTAATTTGCAATGCACTATACGCTTTTAGGAATCATAGACAGACTTCCTCACATTGTCTACCTGCTAATTTAGACATCCAGATATTGCCTGTTGATTTATTCCTCATCATATGCCTAAAAAAAGATCCAATTTCCTATTTTCTAACATTTCATGTTTGCTTTGGCTATTGTATTTATTTTTTTCCCACTCTTTTTACTTTAAATGTTGTCTATTTGTTACACTGTTTTGTTAAAAAGAATAAAGACACTTTTCAAACACATATAATTGAATCACTAAAAGTTAAAACTTAGAAAAAATGCAGATAACAACTGTGGTAAAGCTAGACTAGCACATCTATAGGACAGAAAGTTATTTAAAATAAAAAAGTTGCAATTTTTAATATAAAATGGTGGTCAATAAAACATAGTTCATTCTATCAACAAAAATAAACATATAAATTATTTGAGGAAAGAAAATGATATAGAAATAACACCTCTCTCAAAATATGAGGTTTGTAAATGATGTCTTGATGCATCCAACATCCCTGTGATAAGTTCCTAAGATTCATATAATTGTTTCTTAAAGTGTCTGTTAATTTATAAGTATGAGGAGGTAGTGAGGAGTTCTTACAAAAATATGTCTGAATGCTATCCAAGTTTATGATTTGATCCAAGAATAAGTTATAGAATATAAATAAGATATCTGCATTGGAATACAGAAAGAATAAAAGACAGACACAGATGTGCTTCACTTGGAAACAAACTGATATAGAGTGATAAATTTATAACTGTGTACAATATAAACCCCTTAGAGTTTAAAATGGACACTCAAGGGAGCATTATCCACCCCATAAGATGTAGTGTATACTTCAGGTATGCTTCGGGGGGAAAAAGTGAAAAACACTAGTGTTGAGATATGGATACAGGCCATCTCCTACAGATACTACCCCATATTCTTCCATACACAAACACAGACAAGCACATACATATATAATCTCCCAATTTTAACTGGACTTTTGATAAAAACTGAGTGATAGTTCGATGTCATATACATGAAGCAGTTTAAGCGACTTCATTAAGTGTGTAGCTCATAGGCAGAGTTTACCAAGATTTAATCTTGGGCAAATTTCCAGATATCCATATAACTCAGTTTCTTCATCATTGCCTATATGAAAAGCACAAGAAATCCTTGTTATTCATTTCAGGATTCTCCGGAGAAAGGGAACTCACAGAATGTGTGTGGTATATATGGTAGATTGACTCTCACAATTGCAGAGCCTGGTACGTTCCATAATAGGCCATCTGAAAACTTGAGATCCAATGAAGTTGATACCTTAACTAAGTCCAAGAAGCCAGAAGCCTCAGAACTAGGGATGATAAAGGACTGACCACCCACTAGAGGCTGCTGTTGGAACGCTTCGATTTCAAAGGCTGATGAATCTGGAATCTGATGTCTCCAGGCAAGAAAAGAATACATGTGATGCTTTGGAAGAAAAAGTCAGAGAGAATTTCCCTCTTCTATTTTTTGGTTCCATCTGGGCCCCCAGTAGACTGAAGGGTGCCTTACTCCACTTCCCATATTGAGGATGGGTCTTCTCTATTCAGTTTGTCAAATCTTGTCTGGAAACACTATCACAGACCCACAGAGAAGTAATGTTTCACCTGTTCTCTGGGCATCAAAGTTGACACCCCAAATTAACATCATACTGTTGGGGTAAGTCCTCAGTTCAGGAACTCAGGATCTGCAGGGTCCTTGGCTAATGTGATGGAAAAGAATTTCAGCACGTGCCAGTCAGAGACATGGACAGAGGTTTATTTGGGAAAAAGGGGAAAAGGAAGAAATACACATTCAAGAGAGAATGTAGGCCACCTCAAGATGAGGAAGGGCATTTTGGGGAGTTCAGGGCTGTCTTCTTATAGGGGACTTTCGTGAGAGGTGGGTGAGAAGAGGTGAATGAGGATGATCTAGTCCGGTAGTCCCCTAGGCCGTTTATGGTGGTTGAGTGATCTGGTCAGCTCTAGGGTGGATGATCTCAGTCTGGTAGTCCTGAGGCACTTTATGGTGGTCTGGTCAACCTTAGGATCCTTAGGTTGACTGGAGTCCTCATTAGCTGATTGACAGATAAGCTGGAAACTGTCCTAAGTTATTATTATCAATGCACAGAGCAATTACATAGATTTCCCAGGAATTTGGAAGAGTCAGGTCTGGGAAAGAGAACTGGTTTGTGGAGTAGAGGCTAAAGTGCTTCAGTTCCAGGTTTTTTTAATATTAAAGTGGTATTTTTACTTTTCCTTCCCATTTGTCTTCTTTCTACCTACTTATTTCTTCTATCCTACATCAATACTTTCTATAATAATTTGCAAAACCGATAGTCTGGACTGTTTAATTTTTTTTTATCAAGATATATTTATTACACATCTATGGTGTCATGCCCTATACTATAGTACATTAAGAAATAATACACCTAAAACATGGCTTGGAAAAGCCTGTCTAGTCATTTCTCTTGGGTATATATACTTTATAGATTGACTAAAGAAATAATAAGGCCACACTTTTGTGTGTGTACTTTCAAGAGACAAATCTTAGAGCCCACTTTTATTTTGAGATGGACTTTTATGTACTGAATACTGCAGACATGGATTTACACTCAGATCATGGAATTAAATCTTTATACTTCTGGAGGAAGTTTAGCTTTAGGCTACAGTTTCTCCATCTTGCCTTTGGCCACTATGAAAAAGGATAACAAATAGTCACTGCTAATTCCAGAAGATTCCAATGCTATGGCTATGTATATTCTTTTAAAATTTGAACTTGACCAAAATGTGTTCCATTTCAATGGACACAAGCCACATGTACTTAAGTATGCAAGTTTCAAATCAAGATTTGTTATTCAAATATCTTGTATTAACATGCATATTTTTGGCCTCTAGAATCAAAATTACATATTCTTGAATATATACATATCCTGAATGCATATCAGGGAGCTATAATTAAAATATTTTATTTGCATTTCTTGGCAGAAAAACCAATCTTGTTCTAAATTTTCTTTCGAATTATTTGAGGCATTGTTTTCTCCACTAAAGAAATAGAAGTTTAAAGACACTCTGAGAATAAATGATATCATTATATTTCTTAATGGAAAACATTCATTTTTCTTGTATTAAATTATTAATCCCTCATAGGAAAGTATTTTTACATACTAAGCATATGAAAAAAATATGGAATAGTTATTGAGTTTGAAGAAAACATTCATTCAGCTTACCAAAGGGCAGTTTTCAAGAAGTTAAAAATTATTTTTAAAATTTTTCTACATTTGTACTATTAAGACCCACAATAAACTTACATAAGGCTAACCTAAATTTCAATTTTTTGTGCACTATTTGTAGCAGAAAACTATATGTACTTTTTCACATATATTAGGTTCTGTGTAATCAATTACTTTTTGTAAGAAATAGAAAAAATCCCATGATATCTTTTCTCATAGAGAGCTTAGTAGCAATTGCTTAAGAATGTCATATTACTTAACTTTTGATTTTGCTGGTACTAAAGTATTTGCTAAAACATGTCTTTAAATATATTAAATTTAAGTATATCTTTAGAATACAGTGAGTGCTTCACATATTTCAATATTTAAAAGTACTTAACTGTACATGAATATTTCCATTTTACTTATTCTTTAATACCAACATAGATGGTACTATAGTAGCTATTTATATAAAGTACTAGTTATGTAATCTTACTAGCAAACAAACAGGATTTGTGTATAGATTCAGAAGGAGATTTTGAAAGTAGGCAAGTTTCATACAAGAGACTCAGGTAATTTCCCAGCTGAGATGCATTGTAAACATCTACACTGGGGAAAGGTAGCTGCCATTGCCCTTGCCCTCATACACAGCACTGTCATCCAATTCTCATCTTAGCTGTGGCTTAGTAGCATCATTTGCTCTTGCCTGTATCCAATAAACATTTTTGATTGGATGACAAAACAATGATTAACCTTTTCTAAGAACTAATTCTGACAATTGCAAGGTACTCAAAGCAATCAGTATTAAAAATAACTTTTCATAGCATCAAGAAAAGGCACGTGTTTGAAAATTGCTTGGCAAGGTTGTTTTACTTTTTTGCAAAAAAGGGTGCCCCAAGCATGAGACAGAGAGAGAGAGAGAGAGAGAGAGAGAGAGAGAGAGAGAGAGAGAGAAAACACCTGAGGAAAAATCCAAAGGGTCTTATATTCCTAAGGCAAAGCCGCTCCTGCGCTGAATTCCTATTGGTGGGAGTTACAACTTCATATTCTTCTGGGTCAGCTACAGGGGAAGTTGGGGAGGGTAAACACCTACAATCTCTTAACAGATGCAATTTTGTGAAGGAATCTAAGTCCCTACTGGATTACAAAATGGCAGTCTAAAACAAGCTACTTCTTTGACAGAAAAGATACAATTATATTCTCACAGTCAGTCATAAAGGTAAATATTATGGTTGCATCCAATTATTATTTATAATTTACTATTATTGTTGTTGCTTAGATGGTATTAGGAAAGTGGATTTCAATTAATAGTTGATGCTATCAACTTTTCCCAAGTCTTCCAATTGGTTTTGCAATATAAAGAATAGTTTAATCAAAAATTTTCCCCATTAATAGCCACAAAAAAGTAACAGTAGGATATTTTTAAAATAATAAAATAGAAAAGCAGAAGTAGAACTGTTCTTTGAAGAAGTTAAGAGTAACTTACTTATCCAAATTCTTCCAGAATATTTTAGCACTGAAATTCTCTTACTGCTTGCTTAATATAAAATGAATTTTAGTAGTGTCCATATAATATTTGTAAATAAATTTTAAAATATAATTATTATTGTTTTGTAGTGCTGGAGGTTGAATCCAAAGAGTTGTGTGTATTAAGTACACACTATCACTGAACAGCATCTCTAGACATGATAATTATTTTAAAATACAAAAAGTAAAATTAATCCTGAATAAATGTATGGAGGAAATAATATTAATTAAAAAAAGAATGTATAATTTCTAATATCTTTAATTCTGGTATATATATTAAATTTTCCTAGAGTGAAATCTTAAAATGAAACTAAATTTATTTATAAATTTTCTTTATAAAAGTGTATAAAGTCAGGAGCCGGGCGTGGTGGCGCACGCTTGTAATCCCAGCATTCAGGAGGCTGAGACCAGAGTATCTGGGTTCGCAGCCAGCCTCAGCTACCTAGTGAGGCACTCCGCAACTTAGTGAGACTCGGTTTCAAAATAAAGAATAAAAAATAGGGCTGGGGGTGTAGCTCGGAGGTAGAATACCCCTGAGTTCAGTCCCCAGTACTGCAAAAAAAAAAAAAAAAGTGTATAAAGTCATACTGCAAGAGAAAAATTTTTAAATATATATATATTTAAAACTATATATATATAGTTACTCCGTGGCATCACATAAAAATACAGATAATGGAAATATGTTAATCAAATTGTAACACATGAAGTAAAAGAATAAATGTCATATGCCCAACAGGTGTCATGAAAGAATGACAAATGGTCTTAGAATAAAAATATGTTGATTAAAAAATAATTTAGCTTTGTCTACATTCTTATGATATAGAGCAAGGATTGGCAAACTGTCACCTGTAGCACAAACCAGGTTCACCACCAACTGATTTTGTAAATAAAGTTTTATTGGAATAAAGACACACATTTTCTTCATATATGATGTAGATGTAGGGCTCCTTTTGTGCTATATTGGCAGAGTTAAGTAATTATGACAAAAACCATATGGCATGCAAAACTAAAATAGATACTATGTAGCTCTTTATAGAAAAAAAATTTCTTATCCCCAAAACAGATCATTGTTATAGGTAATATACTGCTACAGACAAAATGGCTTAAAACTTCAAATGCTTCTTGGTTTCAAATGCATATTTGCAGAAAATTATATTATTATAGAATGTTTTTCTTTTTTCAAAAATTTTCTACTAATGAAGACAAAAGTTTCATCTTATAATGTTCACTGACATTTTAAAGGTTCTAAAATAAAATAGGTTTTAAAGTACAATTTAATGAAGTTACTCAGTTTAATTAATTTTACACATCTGAATTACCACAAAGGAATTCAAATTCTATAAATGTTCTTTATAGAATGAACCTGCATATCCATTAACTTAATTTAAAAATAGTTTATTTGATGCCACTGCTTCAATTTAAGTATTATGCTTGTTTTAAAATTTAAAAAAATAAATATTTTTCTCATATAGATGCAATTACTTGTGTTTTTACATTTATTCAGACAAGTACACTGACTTATACTGGTTTTTTTTGTTGTTGTTTTAATCGAATCAAAGAAATGCTAGGAGTAACTGGGATACCAGAGGAACTCCAGATAATGGAGAAGTAACCTCATTGGAGCCAGGAAAGTGGTCCAAGGGAAGGGCAGGAGGAAGACTGATGTTCATTATTGGAAATACTAACATCGATTGTGTGTACATATGTGAAAATCCCAATATCAGTCTTAGTCCTCTGTACAGGAAGGTGGGGGGCGGGAAGTGGGGGGAAAGGGGCACCAAGTGCTGTGTGCATGCATGTCCATGTCAACATGATTTACATAATGATCTGAGACAATCATGCACCAATAAAAGCACGAAAGAGGGAGAGAGAGAGAGAGAGAGAGAGAGAGAGAGAGAGAGAGAGAGAATAAATGTAGACAGGTGCCATGGTACGTACATATCTGTAATCCCAGTACTTTGGAGCCTGAGACAGGAGGATTGCTGATTCGAGATCAGCCTCATTAATTTAGCAAAACCCTGTTTCACAATGAAAAATAAAATAGGATTGGGGGTATAACTAAGAGGTAGAATGTCTCTGAGTTCAATGCCCAGTATCCTCAAAAAAGGAAGAAAAAGAGAGAGAGAAAGAAGGGAGAGAGAGAGAAAGAGAGAGAGAGAGAGAGAGACTACCAGTGTATGATTTTAGAAATCCTAATAAACTTCAAATTTTTTCAGATCTTTTAAATTAGCAATTCTCTTCTGACAAAACTTAAACAGTCTTTATTTCAAGAATGACACTTTCTGTTTTGCTACAGAGATATCTTTGTAAAGAGCATAATTTCTGATAATGCAGAGATTAACAAACCTGAGAGTCACTGAAGTAGTTATTACTCAATTTAAATCTAACTCCTGCATAATTGCATCATAATGTAGATTCCATTCTGCTGCTTAATATTCTTGATATAATATAATCTAGAGGTAATGTAATCACTAACCTAAGAGCAACCTCTGCTGGCAGAGGCTGAGCTGCAAGCATTTTTACTGTAGCTTTAAAATGTCATTTGACCATACCAGGTAACAAGTATACTTTATGGAGAGTTTTAACATTTTCATTGTATGCAGCAGCAGTGTGAAAAATCATACATTTTAATATAAAATGATGATAATTGTGATATATTTGTTTGAGATTAGGATAAAGCAAGAATATTAGGTTAAATGGTCTTTTCTCAAACCTGAGCTCTCTGGTCAGGTTGTCAGGTGCAAAGGGCTATTAATTGAAGATAAAAGCTCAGATTTCACAGGATAACTCAGAATATTGAATTAGAGGATTATGTATCCAAAATTTATTATAAAATGCAAAGTACTATATATAAATTAGTTCTGCATTTTAAAGATGGTTCCAATATAGTGAACCTAATGATGTGGCAACATTTATAAATTTGCCTTTCAAATAAGCATAATAGTAAATTAAAAGTCATATAAAAGGGAAAATATAACACTTCTCTTTTAGGAGCACATAAAAGAAATGCCACCTAGATATAACTTCCAAAAACTACATTTACTAAATATATAATCACCATTTTGGAGTTTATGTTACTAAAGCATAGATATACAATATAACTGTGACTATACAAATTTATAAATTTGACTATACAATATAGTATTATTCAGTCCTTTGGGATAGGTGCAGTGAAGGACAAATGTGTTGCCCTTGGAAATAGAGAGACAAAATTGATAATAGGGAAAACAGTTTGTGTCTAGACACAAGTTATATCAGTGGTATGAAATTGTAGTGTTGGTTCCTGTATTCTTCACTATCACACACTCAGAGCTAAAATGACAAGGAAAGAGAGAGAGAAGAGAGAAGAGAAGGAAGAGAAAAGAGAAGAGAAGAGTGGCAGAGAGAGAGGAGGCGAGGGAGACCTGCTGCCTAGAGTCAAAGATTCAGGTATAAGGAAGCCCACGAAGCAGTAAACAACAACAACAACAACAAAAAAAACAAAAACAAAAACAAAAAAACCCACAAAACTGGTCTAGAAAACTTGTTATGAACTTCAAAGTTTCATTTTAAGACTTTCCTATAGTGATTAAGTGATTAGTGGGTGACAATTAATGTGATTTCGGGTACTTTATACTCAAATGTGTCAACATTTAGAAGACTGGCACAATTCAGTTAACCAAATTTTTCAAATAACACATGCATGATATATAAAATTATGCACGAGTAAAAACATTCAAAGTGCAAGATTTATCAATGAACTTTATTGCAATAGAGTTCAAAATAATTATGATGTGATTTCAGATTTTGCATTGGAATTATCTTTTTTAAATTATCATTTTTCAAGTTTTGGTATATCAAAGAAGAATCTTCATAATTACATAAAAAGCTTTTGAAAGTTTACTTCATTTTTGCAACTGCCTATCTGTGTAAAATCAGATTTTCTTCAGATATTACTGCAAGAAAATTCAAAACAGATTGCATGTAGAAACAGATAAAAAAAATTCAGCTATTTTTTAAGCCAAACACTAAAGAGACTTGAAAATATAATTACTTTTCCTGCAATAATATATTATTCAAATCAAATTTCAATGTTTATAATTATAATTCTATCTATTTTGTGCAGAACATTCCAAAATTCAATGTTTTTACTTGTTTTACTAATTCAGAATATTTTTTTTTTAATTTTTACAAAATTTTTGGAAAGGAATATTGTCACTATTATTTGAATCATGGGCAAGCTTTGTTTTCACTCTTTGCATTTGAATTTGAATTATTAGAAGAATGGTTACAAAGCATTCCTATGTGTATGTGTATGGTACTGGGGATTGAACTTCAGGGCAATCTACATCTGAGCTATGCTCCCAGCCCTATTTTTTTTATTTTTATTTTGAAACAAGGTCTCACTAAGTTGATGAAATTCTCACTACTTGTTGAAGCTGTCCTCGAACCTGTGGTCCTCCTATCAGCCTCACAAGTACTGGAAATACAAGTGTGCATACCATTCCCAGCATTAAAAAGCCTTTATAGCCGGGCGTGGTGGCTCACGCTTGTAATCCCAGCATTTGGGAGGCTGAGACAGGAGGATCCAGGTTCACGGCCAGCCTCAGCTACCTAGTGAGGCCCTCCGCAACTTAGTGAGACCCTGTTTCAAAATAAAGAATAAAAAATAGGGCTGGGGGTATAGCTCCGAGGTTGAATGCCCCTGAGTTCAATCCCCAGTACCGCAAAAAAATAAAAAAATAAAAAGCCTTTATAAACTTAAAGACATCCTACTATAAAGGAACTTTTTTACAGTAGCTGTAATGTTGAATTTAAATTGACCTATACTACAGACTGCCTACTTTTAACTTTCTTGGTGGTTTTATGTAAATTAATTATTTTTGTCCCTCAATTTCTATTTGAATTGTAGACATACTCTTTTTTTTCTTCCTTCTTTTTTAATTGTAGATATTTGGTACATTGTAATTATATATAATACTGGAATTCATTATGATATTTTACATGCATATAAAATAATTTGGTCATATAATTGTAATATTAAATGTGAGAAAAATATTTTTTAAAAATTTGGCAAAAATACTGATAACTGTAATCCACATGTTGAGAATTTTGCTTTCTTTTAATCCTCAGAACAATCATAGTTGGGCGTGGTGGCACATGCTTGTAATCCCAGTATTTGGGAGGCTGAGACCGGGGGATCCGGGTTTGCGGCCAGCCTTAGCAACTTAGTGAGGCACTCCACAACTTAATGAGACCCTGTTTCAAAATAAAGAATAAAAAAATAGGGCTGGGGCTATAGCTTGGAGGTAGAATGCCCCCAGGTTCCATCCCCATATGAGTGTATAATAGCATTTTTATATGAAGTGAGCCATGATAATTTGTAAAAGGTTATATAACAAAAATGAAATAAAGCCAGGATCTGAATGCTAGGGCTTGTGCTCTTTTCCATTTATTGCCTCCACGGTTTTGGTAATGAAGTTTCCTATAAGTGCCTACCTGATGGCCTAAATCCTCCATTGAACAAAACTATAACACAAATAGAAAAGTAACGAAACACAGGGCTTGAATTTGATTACTAACTCTACCTGAAATTCTTTGTGGCTTAATAGCCTTACAAAATGAGCAAATTAATACAATTCACTATTGTAGGGGTGGGGTAACTAGGGATTGAACTCAAAGATGCTCTACCACTGAGCAACATTTCCAACATATTTTTGTGTGTGTATATATATGTGGTGCCAGGGATTGAACCCAGAAGCATTCTACTTTTGAGCCATACCACCAGCTATACATTATTTTTTAGTTTGAAAAGGATCTCATTAAGTTGCTAAGGGCCATGCTAAATTGCTAAAAACTGACCTCAAATCTGTGATCCTCTTGTCTCAGCTTCCTACATACTAGTATTACAGGCATCAGCCACCATGTCCAGCTTCTAGCACTTTTTATTTTATTTTGAGACAGAGTCTCTCTAAATTGCCCAGGCGAGGCTCAAACTTGTGATACCTATGCCTCAGCCTCTGAAGTAACTGGGATTACTTGGGAGATACATGCTCAGCTGTTCAAGTTCTTGTAAAAAGCAAATTAAATAACACATATGACATTTTTGTACACATAAAAATATGCTAAAGTTATCATTATTGCCTTTGTTTTATTTCCCAAACAAAGGTATTCCTTTCCACAAATCCTTCAAACTATCGCATACCTTTCTATAAACTTTTTAAAGGGTTATGGGATTTTTTGATTCATGCATGGTCATCTTTTTATGTGTCTCTTTGTATCTTCCAATATAAATTATAAGATTTATTGACCAAACAAGCTCATTTCAAAGTGCATCCCAGCACCTTAACTCAGGCTTAATTTTCAGGAAGCTCCTGATAGATATTTTCTTATGAAATCAATATGCTAATGTCTATCACATAGTTTAGGATTAGTCCACTTGAGATCTGATGAGTTTGACCTAGCTTTGATTTAAGGAAGAGAGTCAGTAATGATCTTTATGGGTTGAATAATAGCCAGAAGAGAGATGTTTTAGGAAGGTGTCCAACTACCAGGTACATTAAAGGAGACAAAATTAAGCTTCAGCTAAAAGGAAAACGTATTTATGAGCTAGCTATATTTATAATGATGCTTCTTGAAGGTCCCTCCATATGCCCATTTTCTTGTATTGCTTCTTAGGCCTTAGCACACAGATGATGTAAATATTTGTGTATTGCCTTTGAGGTGCCCAAACCTTGACAATTATGTTCTCAGTTAATGTTCTTAAAGGCATCACAATAATTGTATTAGATCATGAAGTACCATCGAAATTACACTAACCAGTTGGAAGATACATAATTTAATGAACCAATCTCTTCACAAACCCTATAAAACCAGTGTCAATGTCTAGAAAGCCACAAGTGTCCCTTCTTCATGTAAGTAGACATGTTTCCCATTATAACAGCCATACTTGTGTCTTGCTGAAAGAATGCTTTGTGGTTTGTCCTACATCACCACCTTCTCTTCCTTCTAGAGTTTATACATTTTGTTTACAGACAGTCCTCAAGGTGAATTATACCCTCATATTCATCTTTCTCTTTGTTCCATGCCTTTTCTTTCCTTTTCTTTTTTTTTTTTTTTTTTATCCTCACAACACAACAAGTTTAATGCTCATGATGATCGGATCCTCTCTGTGGTCTCAGTAGTAAGAATTGCTCATCCATTGAGCATCATGTAGGTACCTGATATTAGGACCTATATCAAGAATACTACATACCTATTACTCTTTAAAATATTTACATGAATTGTTATTATTTTCATGTAATTTTAACCATTGATTTGTTTCCTAATAATTATGAATTATTATCCAAAAAGTTAAAAACATGTGCAATATGCTCAAAATAAACTTTTTTCTTCACATTCTTCTGTAAAATCTCAACTATTTTTAAATAGCATCAAACTTCTTTCACTGGAACATTTAATTGCTCATCTTCAGTTCACTGATGCATCAGGGTGTCGTTTTTGATAAAATACAGGCTCACTTATAGTATCAAAATAAAATTATTGTGGAGTAATTTAATGACATAGATCTTCCTTTTTATGAGCTCTGAAAATATCTCATTAACAGTTTCACAAATTACCACAATAACTTATGCTGACATGCTCATTTATTCTCATTTATGAATAAATCTGGTTGACAAGCCTAATGAAATATTATAGGGAATTCCCATCCTCTTTTATGGATCTGGTATCATTACAAAAAAAAAAATCACAAAATTGGGATTCTTTGAACATAAACATTTCATCATACAAGTTCCATCAAATTGTATGCTAAAAATGTATTTGTCAATGTTCATGGTATAATGTGGAGATGTTCTTACTTCCCACTCATTAAAAATTACAGTGATCTCTACCATCTGCCAGATGCTCCATGAGTAGTATAGATTTTTGTTTTGTCTTTACAATATTTTTGTGATTTTTTTTTGTCTATTAATTGTGTTTGGCCAAACTCAATGATTATTTTCCAGAAAAGACAAAACAATTCAATATACAGATTTATTTTGGTATTGATCATAATGTATTTTATGGAAAACAGTACAATCTCTTAATTTCAATATGAAGTTATTATAGGCAAAACTATACATCAATTTTTAGAGTTCTCAAAAATGATCTTAATTGTTTAAGCAAACAAAAATGAGTAGCTGAAATATAATTGGAAGTATATGCATTTACTTAAATATATATGTAGGGATATTAGTTAAATATTGTACAAAGACTAATTAAATATGTATAGTTCCTATATTTTAAGAGACACGGTCTAGTAAATGTTGGATATATCCAAAGATTTATATTAAAACATCACAGAACTTGTTTTGACATCTTTAATGATCTCTTTCTTTAATAAAAAGGTCTTTTTTACTCTCAATAAATTTGTTTTAGAATTGTTATAGAGCAGTATTCATGACTAGCTGTTCTATAGTAGCATTCTTTATCTTTGTACCTTGAAACACTCATATATTTATGGTGTAAAAACTACAGTAGCTGCCTCTCACTCAGGTACACCTATGGAGGATGTCTTCCAAGTTGTCCAGTGGATGCCAAAATGCGGATAGTATTAAACCCTGTAAACATTATATTTTCTTACTTATACATATCTATGATAAAGTTTACTTCATAAAATTAGGCACACTAAGAAACAGTAATATGACAGTAGAATCAACCCTCAAACAGTTTTCATCCTATAGAAACATCAATTTGAACAAGTATTTACATACAAAACTAACTTTACAAGAGTCAGGGATACTAGGTAGAAGATCATAGTATCAGGTTGCAACATAGTAATAGTAGAAAACACATTGACTAGGGCAGGAAGAAATTGCCCACATTGGGCTTCCTCCAACTCCAAATAGCTGGTTATGGTAAAAGACACACTAACTCTTAGAGGAGACTGAGGGAATTAAGTGCAGTATTTAGTATTTAGTTAAACTTGAAATCCGGTACTGAGAGACTACCAGAGTGAAACCCAGTGCCAGTCAAAGCCTCAAACCTCCTGCTCCCATGGAAGTGTCCATGACAGAATCTCTAAACTCACATTAACCTCGCAGCTAAGGATCTGCCTTCTCTATCTCTTCCCCAGTTACTGGCAGCACAAAGCAAAGAAAGGCTCCATCCACTGAAAAGTACATCTGGGAAGTAAGCACAGAACTTTGCCTTGGAACTCAGCCCATTATAATAAAACTCAGCACTAGACAGAATCTAAAGGCCCCTGTACTCAGTCCAATGCCCTTAGAACATCTGAGTCAACCCTCATTCCAGGAGCACTCTCAAACCACAAATACACCACAGTAGCACATAGGCGATTGTAACATGGGCATGGTCTTCACAGGCTGAGGGCTCTGGGCCTAACCCAACATGGCAGTGTCAGAGGCTATGGGACTACCCACCTCACCCCTCCCCTAACCCAAAGAATTACAACACAGAGAATCATTGTTTTCTTTGGTGAAAGAAGAAGAGGGGAGTAGACAAAAGTTATTACTTTAGAGTCTAGGACTTGACCCTCCAGTCTTGAGAACCAGCGCTGGTCAGAATTTTATAGCACCTGAGTAGTGACTATGGATGAAGCATTTGGACTCAGCCCATCTCCAAGCAGAGGAATGCAGGGACAGAATACATTTTTAGGCACACTCCTAGCCCATCTTGAAGAACTAACCTAATACAAGTTTGGGGAAAACTTGGGCTTGTGGCATACTCCAGTGCAGAAACACGGATAACACATCTAATTACACACTTTTGGAAAACATGGAGGAAGTTACCATCTAGTGTTGAATTCACAGCAGTAGCCACAGGCTCGGAGAAAATAAATAGCCTGATTAGAACTTTTGAAAGGATAGACAAAATCAAAGCCATATTATGAAGGCTGGAATGAATATCCAATACCTCAATGAACAGACATCATCATTACCAAACAAGTATCAAGAGCATTTAAAAAGCAATGACCTCACCTAACAGACAAAATGAAGCTCCAGAGACCAACATAAACCAATCAATATGTATGAACTTTCAGACAGAGAATTTCAGATTGCTACTTTAAGGAAAAACAACAAATGTCAAAAACACAGAGAAACAATGCAATACTTTAACCGATAAATTTAATAGAGACATAGACACAATGAAAAAATTAAACAGAAATCCTTGAGCTTAAATAACATACAGAGCAAATTAAAAATGAAATAGAAGGCATCAATATGAAACAGGAAAAAGCAACAACAATTAGAAGGCTTGAAGACAAGCTATTGGAATATAACTATCCAGAAGAGAAGAAAGAAAAAGAATGAAAAGAAATAAATAAACATTATGGCAACTATAGGATATCATCAAAAGGGAAAATATTTGGGTTATTATAGTTCAAGAGGGGCTTGAGTATGATAAAGGGGTAGAAAGCTTATTCAAGGAGATAATAATAGGAAACTTCCTATTCTAGAGAACAATAAAGATATACTAGGGGAAGGCCAAAGTCAGACATTTTCAGCTCAACCAAATCTACTCCAAGACTTCGTTTCAAAATACTACATAACTGTAATAAACAAATAGCATGGTGTTGGCATTAAAGAAAGCCTAGAACTAAACCTACATATCTGTAGCCATCTAATCATTAACAAAGGGGTTTAGGAACACACATCAGAGTAAGGACAGTCACTTCAGTAAATGATGCTAGGAGAATTGGATACCAGGACTGGTGATGTAGCTTAGTGGCAGAGTGTTTGCTTAGCATGTACAAGGCCTAGGGTTCAATACCAAGTGCCACAAAAACAAAAACAGAATGAAACTAGACATCTATCTCTTGACATATACAGAAATCAACTCAAAATAGATTAAAGATTTAACTATAAAATAATAAATTATTAATATATCAGGAGAAAATATACCTAGAATTGCCTTAGTACACTGGAATTTACAACACTTTTTTCTTATTAAGACCACAACACACACAGAAAAAAAAATAAGAATAGAAAAATAGAATCAGACAAAACCAGAATGTTTCTGCACAGAAAAGGAAAAACTAAAAATCAAGTGAGTGAATAGATAGCTTATGGGATGAGAGAAAATATTTGTAAATTACAAAACTGATAAAAGATTAATATCTAAAATATATATGAAATTCAAAAACTTAATAGCAAATAATAATAATGATAATTAATTTGAAATGGACTATAAACCTAATTAGAATTTTTTTTTTTTTTTTTTTTTTTTTTTTTTTT
>PVLC010023031.1:0-26057 GCA_004027655.1 Graphiurus murinus | reverse complement strand
CAGTCTGCCCTCCTGACCTCAGCAACTGGCTCAGGAGTGTGTGACTCACCAAGGGTTTGAGATATTTAGGTTTCAGAATTTGCTAACACGATTGAGAAAGAAGCACCTTCTTTTCAGTGGGGTTGTTGAACAGATATAATATAAACATGTGTCTGACAGGGGCCTCCAAGTAAGATAAGAGCTTTTTTTTTTTTTTTTTTTTTTTTTTTTCCTTTGGAAGCGAAGCTAACTAGAAACAAAGAGCCAAGAAACAGGGAGAGTCTGTCATAATATCCTTCTCCCCCCCCCTTTTTTTGGTACTGGAGGTTGAAACCAGGGACATTCTACCTCTGAGCTACAACTCCAGCTTTTTTTTATTACTATTATTACTTTTTGTAAAATTTTGAAACAGGATCTCACTAGATGGCTTAGGCTGGCCTTGTGCTTGCTATTCTCCTGTCTCAACTTCCAAAGGACAGGAATTACAGGCGTGCACCACTTTGCCCAGTTTTTATGATACCTTTTTTTTTTTTTAAACCCAGGGGCATTCTACCTCTGAGTTATATCCCCAGCCCCATCTTATTAATTAATTAATTAATTTATTTATTTATTTTTGCGGTACTGGGGATTGAACTCAGGGGCATTCTACCTCCGAGCTATACCCCCAGCCCTATTTTTTATTCTTTATTTTGAAACAGGGTCTCACTAAGTTGCGGAGGGCCTCACTAGGTAGCTGAGGCTGGCCGAGAACCCAGATCCTCTGGTCTCAGCCTCCCAAATGCTGGGATTACAAGCATGTGCCACCACACCCGACTTATTTTTTTATTTTGAAATAGGGTTTCATTAAGGAGTGGAGAGTGTAGGTTGCTAAGGCTGGCTATGAACCTACGATCCTTCTGTCTCAGCCTCTCAAGTACTGGGATTACAGGTGTGTACCCCCACACCCTGCTTTTCATGATACCTTTTGAGCCCCAGAACCAGTGGTATCTGACACAGCTCTTTCTGCACTTTTTTAGTTATATGAAACATAAGCAATTTTTGTCACCTGAGTGACAGAGTCCTGATGGATATCTCCAGTCTGTGAATACATATGGTTTTCAAATATGTGTGGGCGTAGCCTCTGTATAACTTGGTGTATAGCGCAATATAGGAATGTAATTTAGCATTTTGCATATTTATGTCTCTTCACATAATATACTTTTTAAGAGCTAAGAAAATAGCCGGGCGTGGTGGTGCATGCTTGTAATCCCAGCATTCGGGAGGCTGAGACCGGAGGATCCGGGTTCACGGCCAGCCTCAGCTACCTTGTGAGGTACTCTGCAACTTAGTGAGACTCGGTTTCAAAATAAAGAATAGAAAATAGGGCTGGGGGTGTAGCTGAGGTAGAATGCCCCTGAGTTCAATCCCCAGTACCGGAAAAAAAAAAATAAAAAATAAAAAGAGCTAAGAAAACAGATACTTTGTTATCCTAACCAGTGATTATAGTTTGTTTTGTTCTAGGTATACCAGGTTTTGTTCCTGGAAAAAAAAAAAATGCCTTTCTGCAGAAAATAAGTTTCATATTAATTGAGCTCCATTTGATATTTGACAAAAGCAGTGTGGACGGACCATGGTACCCTGTGACCCAAAGGAGAGAGTAGAAGAAACAAGACACACTGGAGGGCACCCAGTTGTGGCCTCAGGACTTTTCTTATTTCTTTAATTTGCAATAAGTAAGAAAGAGTGCTTGTTTTATATAAATCAACAAAGTTAAGAGAGAGAACAAGAGTCATTTTGAAAAATCTGCTCATAACTCTAACAGAGTGAGTTCTCTTATATAAGGTTTGGTGACAACAAAGATGGAAAAATTCTTGTATATGCTCCAGTACTTTCTCAGTTTAAAAAAAAAAAAAATCAATACTATATCCACACTAGTTTTTGTTTGTATAAAATATTGACTGCAGACATATTCCTTTGAGTCCTTACATAATAGTGCCTATCTTAATCATCAGATGGGTTCTAATTGTCTCCCATCCCCTCTTACAGAAAGAGTAATGAAAGGGCAGCTAAAAGCAGAACTATATAGTTATTTTATAACTGGCACTAACAAATTTCACCAATTACAGAGTCCATTCTGTAAGCAATGAATGTGTGGCTCCCAATTAATCTAGTGCACCTCCAGGCAAGGTCTAAATCAGCTGGATACAGCTAAAGCAATTTGCACACAGCTAAAAGCAAATTGGAAAATAAGTGTTCCACGCTGCTGCCTATCTTTCCAAGCCAAAGACACAATCAGTATTCTGGCAGCAGCCCTCTGTCATGTTATTTGCAGCTATCAATTTTAATTATAACAATTATCGATTAGTTAGGAAAGTGAATAATCCAAAGCTCAAATGAATGACTCTGCTGCTTCAGGTCTCCTTCCTGTCTCTTAAAAGATGTTGTCCTGAGCCCAGCTTAGAGACCCTACCTCAGTGTCTGGGTGTTCCAACTTTTTCTTGCCCCTCCCCACCACAGGCAGTTTCAATTTTGCAGTTAGGCTTAAAGACTACTCTGACCTAAGATCAGGCTGGGTCAGCATTTTATTTCTCATCAGAAAACTTAGAGACACTTAAAGAAAAGGCAGCTGGATTTTGAGAACTGAGTTCATGAATCTATTTTGTTCAGGTGGTTGAAGAAATGAGACAAGAAATTCAATAGAAAGAAAGGAAAAGGGAATTAACTATATATAAGAGAAAGAAGAAAAAAGATCAGTATATTGTTAGATGGAATAAGTAAGCATGACAATGTGGTTTAGTGAGCTTAAGAAAAGTGGGATTTGGGGTGAAAAGACATGAAAGAATCTTTGCATTACAATTATTGCTACACTTAGTAACTTTATGATCTTGGGAAAATCAAATAACATTGCTAAACCTTACCAAATAATGTTACTAGCTGGGCATGGTGTCTCAAGCCTGTAATTTTGGTGCTTGGGAGGCTGAGACAGGAGGATCACAGGCTCAAGACCAACTTGGTGAGACTCTTAGCAACTTAGCGAGAACCTGTTTCAAAACAAAAAATAAAAAGACTGGGATGTATCTTGGAAGTAGAGGACCCTAGGTCCAGTCCCTAATACTAAATAAATAAATAAACACATAAATAAATACATAAATAAATAATGCAACCAAACCTTAGTAATTTTGTGATCTTGGGGAAATCAAATAATGTTGCTTGATCATCCCTATCTCATAATCTATAAGATAATGGTGAGAATATACAGTGAAAATAATATTTCCCTCATTAGCTAGTTTTATTTTTGAGGGATAGAGGTTTGGAACAGGGAGATAATTACATGATATACTCTATATAAAAGGGTTCTGCAGCCATTTATAAATGTTACGTTGAACTCCCCCAAAAAGGTTTAACATATTTGTTGAATTAACCACATTCTCCTTTGAATCAATCTTCTCCTGTCATATTTTGCACAAAGGGAGTCCCAGAGAGGTAGGCAAATATAGAGATGATAGATATGAACATAAGTCTTGCACTTTATGAAAAAGATGCATGCTAGCAAATTTGGCTATAAAGTGAATTTCTATAAAGCAAATCCCATTTTTCTGTTGATGTCTATTATAAAATCAGATATATATATCCATGAAAAAGAATATCCCAAGATACTAATTCAAAAATTGTTATAGGACAGCAGCAGTTGCTTTGAAGTATGCTCAGAATTTTGAAGCATTTGCCACAATTTCCCCAACTCTAGGATTCATCTGGAACCGATCTTTGCAGAAAAATCAGTTGGTTAATGCCTAAGAAAGATTAACAGCTCTTGGAATGAAGAACCCCTTGGAGTTGGGAGTATAGCTCAGTGGTAGATGGTTGGCATAGCGTGTGTGAGGCACTGGGTTTGATCCCCAAAACTGTAAGGAAAGAAGAAAGGAAGGAAGGGAGTTCCCTTTCTTTTCTGGTCTGGATATTTACAAAGTTCTTGTAATGAAGATGCATTCTGTGCTTTATCAGCATATTAAACTTACTAGCAGAAGGCTGGAGAGAGTTGAGCTACATTAGGTTGTCCAGTCTGAAGGTCACAACTATAGTCCAAGGGGCTGATGGTCTTCTGGGATGTTCCAGAGCAGGATATAATCCAAGAACTAAAGCAAGATTAGAGCCTTGTTATTCTTCGCAGTTCTTACAGAAGAATAGCAAAACCCTCAAATAATCAGTAATTAATCTCTTTCTGTTACTTCTTATAGGAAGAAAATCATATACCTGGATGAGCATATTTATAAAACTCAAACTTGTAAACAAACTTGTAAGACTCAAATTTCATGGAAAGGAGAGTTCACTAGTTTCTTGATTATCAATTTTTTTCTTATTATTACTTAGACATGATTTCAAATTGTGTGGGGTATACTTTACTTTTTTTTTCACTGTAAGGTAAGGTATGACCTACTTTGTTAGTTTACTCTGTACCAGATAATAATGTTAATATATTACTGTTATATATCACTAAATTAATATTATCTTATTGTTATAATATTTAATATAATAATAATGTTTTAATATTCTTAAAAATGTGATCACATAATTGCCAGGGAGTCTTTCACCATGTTTTAAGAGAATCTATTTATTACTTTAGTAAACATTTAAATTAGAAACCAAAGTAAATAAAGATTTACAATGGTGTGATGAATAGGAAGTTTCAACTATTCCAGAGTCATTACTTTTTACACATCCTATTTGGATATGCAACATTAGTCATACTGGAAATATTTTATAGTACAACATTCTTTTCTTAAGGACCTCATTTTTGCTTTTGAATCTTTAATTTATAAAACAAATAGAATTGTGTTTTAATATATAGCACTTAAGATTCTTTAATGATTTACTGCATTTCAATTAGTTGAAATTCCTTCTATGAATAGAAGAGGCACAAAAACTTTCTTGTTTGATAAAAGATACTTATCAGGGAGTATACTTGGACCAGGAATGTTTTTGGATTATAGCTACATTTAAAACTTACATCACTTTCACCATTGAATGTGGAATGCCGCCGGGCGTGGTGGTGCACGCTTGTAATCCCAGCATTTGGGAGGCTGAGACCGGAGGATCCGGGTTCATGGCCAGCCTCAGCTACCTAGTGAGACACTCCGCAACTTAGTGAGACTCGGTTTCAAAAAGTAAAGAATAAAAAATAGGGCTGGGGGTATAGCTCGGAGGTAGAATGCCCCTGAGTTCAATCCCCAGTACCGCAAAAAAAAAAAAAAAAAGAATGGGAATGCCTTGATGCAATCCATGCCTATTTTATAACTCAAAGTATGAACAGGATATATATATGTATATATATACATTTACTGCTATATATATATATATATTTGTTACCAAATATATAAGCATAATATACACATGTATAGCAAAATATATAAACATGGCATATACACATATGCCAAAATATATAAACATGGTTAGATCCTTGATCTATGTCCTCTGATTTTTTATCCCTAGGCAAGTTATGTAACCTTGATGAGATCTATTTTCTTATATATAAAATATGAATAACAAGAAAAAAAATCAGTATTAAAGAGAATTAAATAAGGGAGTAAAAGGTAAAGTTAATAATATTTGAGCTATTATTTTCTTGTAATATTATTACTACTTTATTTAATATATTAGTATTATTAATTTCTCAGTAAACATTATTTTATTTTTTCTATTCCTTCTCCTATATCAAAATAACATCAAGAGCTATATGAGGAAATCAGAACCTCTCAACTGCTAAGTGGAATTTACAAACTTCCTATTTTTCAGTATTCATAAACAGTCATGAAACAAATAGAAAGTTGAGCTGGCATAATTTCATAATTTAAAAAGTCAAAAATATTTATTGTAAGAAAGTCATACCTAACCCAGACCTTTGCAATCCCAAGTGTAGGCCCATAGGCTTTCAACAGTATTTTGAGCTGTCGCAGAATCTTTTTTTTTTTTTGCTGTACTGGGGATGGAACCCAGGGGCTACACCCCCAGCCCTATTTTTTTATTCTTATTTTGAAACAGGATCTCAGTAAGTTGCAGAGGACCTCACTAAGTAGCTGAGGCTGGCCTCGAACCCTGATCCTCCTCTCTCAGCCTCCCAAGTACTGGGATTACAAGCATGTGCCACCATGCCCAGCAGTCACAGAATCTTGACTTTAGAAGTTTTAAGTATCATTTGTTCTATTTGCCCACTTAGTGTTCTACTCCCCTCTGTCTTGCAAGTAAGTCCTACCAAAGGAGAGAACAGATTGCTGTGGAGGAAGGGGTGTGTCTTTTGACTAGAATTCCTTTGTGGATCATTCTGGTAGACTATAAACCAAGTGACTGTACTCTATGTTTTTTTCTGGAGTGGGTTCAGTCTACAAGCCCCCGTTTGTTTTGTTTTGGTTTTGGTAGTACTGAGGACTGAACCCAGGCCCTCTCACATGGTTGGCAAGTGCTGTACCGCTGGGCTACATCCCTATCCCTTTTCATTTTATTTTGAAACAGGCTCCCACTAGGTTGCCAAGCTGGCCTTAAACTTGGGATCCTCCTGCTTTAGCTTCCTGAACGGCTGGGATTACAGGCATGCACCACCACACCCATCCTGGGTAGTTACTTCTCTATTTGCTCTAGGGAACCAGGCTCAGGATCCTTCGTCTTAGGCTGCTTACCGCCCAGGCTTGCTTCCCTCCTTGGTCTATCTAGAGTTCGACTATTTGCTGCCTTTGCTTTTCTGTCCTTAATTGTTCTGGATCTAAATACCCTGGACTAACAGAGTAATTTGATATACCAATTTATAAGGTGTTCATAATAATCTCCTCTCTTGGAATTATTCTCATCGTCAAGGTGACTGATAAAATTGCAGTGGCCTCATGAGCAGGAAGGAAATAAAGCTATCTGGGACCTAGGCAACGTCATTGGAGAGATATCTTGGGAGAGAGAGGCATTGAGACTCCTCCCCAAGTCCACAACATGTTTTCCTTCCACTTGTTTGTAAGATGGGCAGGTGTTCATGTACACCAGAAACAGAGGCTGTCTTTCAAGTTACATGATTACACAATGCAAGCAAAATGCTTTAGCATGAGATTGAAACAAGCTACTTAAGCCTGAGACTATCACATTTACTTCAAATGACATGGCTCTTCAGAGTTTCTACAAAAAAAGTGAATTCAACTGCTTTGTCTTTAAGTCTGGCACATTTTTAAGTGGCTAAGAATGAGTTGGTGACCCTCTCTGGCAGGGGGAGCTGGAAATTATCATCCTTATCAAGACAAAGTTTTGCTTTTCAAACAGCAAATACCCAGGAAGCTAGATAAGGCCTCATTAAGAAACACCAAGCATAACTATATAAAACTACTACATTATCATTAAAACTATTATTGATTGAACTATTTGTGTGCAGAAGAGCACAAGTCAATGCCATGAGAAAAGGATAAATCATTCAGTGGAATGGATTCCTTAAGTGATTGTGTTGTCACTTATGTCACTACCTAACATGTTTGTGCCCCTGGAAAGTGGGCCTCTAGGTGTCTGTGCTGCCCAACTGAACTAGAGAGCCGCAAGAGGAAGCCAGAAGCTTTACATTCAGTCTTTCCGGCTCCTACCTGATTGTTTATGTAAAATGCTCGCCCAGGTTAAAAACAGTAGCAGATGTTTTTGTTGTGTTTCCTTTAAGTGGCATCGAGTGCTTACTTCACTGGCCATGCTAGTCAGTTGTCTATTTGATAAGTTTGCCTCTTACCTATCTTGCATCAATTTAATTCCCAGTGCTATCCTGAATAATCACACTTAACAGGTGACTTCTGACACTTTTTATTCACTAAATATTGATTTGGCTAATAGGAAAGATGTCTAGGAAGAAAATGCAGGCTAGTGGACATGAGCACTGCAATTCCCTTCTCTCTTCCTGTTTCTCATTCCTGCCTTGAAGAAAGAAGGCGCTACAGTTGGATCTGGAATGTGTCTTGAAGCCCTGCATTCAAGGCTTGGTCCCCAGAACATGGTGTTGTTGTGTTAAGAGGTGGGGTCTAGTGGGAAGAACTTAGGTCTCGGGTGGGGGTTGTGAGCCCCCGGCCCCTTCCTCTCTTTCTCTGTTTCCTGACCACCATGAGGTGAGAGCTCCTTCGCTGTCTCAACACAGGCCCCAGGGCAGCACACCACGCAACTGCGGACTGAACCCCTGAAACTGTGATCCCAAATAAACTTTTCTCTTTAAATCGATTTAGCTCAGCCAGGCTTGGTAGCACACACCTGTAATCCCAGTACTTGGGAGGCTAAGACAGGAGGATCACAGGCTTGAGGTCAGTCTCAGCAACTTAGTAAGACCCTGTTTCAAAATAAAAAATAAAAGTGGCTGGGTGTGTAGTTTAGAGGTAGAATGCCCCTGGATTCCATCCCTAGTGTAACACACACACACACACACACACACACACACACACACACACACACACCTCATATATTTTGTCATAGTGATGGAAAGCCAACTAACACAGGTCATTTTCCCTTTGCCAAGTTTTTACCCTTCTTACTCTCTTGCTTCTCTCCCTTCTATCCTGTCATACTCTCACATGCCAACTCTAGCTTTAATGCTTCCTTTCCTTCTCACATGAATCTCATCAGCTCAGGCCTTCGTTATCCTAAAAAACTGCAATTGCTCAACCATTTTACCCTTCACAGGCATAATGCCTCCCGTCTCTTCCTCATCAAACTTGTTTTCCTTTCTTTTTCTCCTCCTCCTCCTCATCCTTCTCCTCATCTCCTCCTCCTCCTCCCCCCCCCCCCTCCCCCTCCTCCCCCTCCCCCTCCTCCTCCTCCCCCTCTTCCTTGTACTGAGGATTGAACCCATGGGCATTCTACATCTGAGCTAGACCCCCAGGTCTATTTTATTTTTCATTTGGAAACAAGGTCCTACTAAGTTGCTAAGGGTCTTGCTAAGTTGCTGAGGCTGCTTTCCAACCTGTGATCCTCCTGTCTCAGCCTTGCAAGTGCTGAGATTATAGTCATGCACCACCATGCCTGGCTACTTGTTGAGTTTTCTATTCTTGCCTCCTCCTTACTCAGTACTCAATCTTTAGCACTTAGAAATCTGGTCCACTCTCTCCTCTTTCTACTGAGTGTGGTGACTGACAGATGAAGCCTGTGTCCTGACCATCTGTTACTTCTCGGACTCTCTATTCCCTTGGCTTCTGAACCTGATCCCACTGTAATTCTCTTCTATACTTTTTGAACTCTTCTGTCTCTTCTGTAGATCTTCTTAAACCTTTTGCCCTCAACAATAGATTTTTTCTTTCCTTAGGCCACTTCTCTCTTTTGATTTAAATTTCTTCTATCCTCAGGACTTCAACTGCTATTGTCTGTGGCACCACTTCCAAACCTGTATTTATTTTATTATTGAGCTCTTTCCTAAGTTTCAAGCCTATATTTCTAAGTACTTCCTAATAACATCAGAGTATCTCTATGTAGATGTATTTGTCAGTCTTAAAGATGATAAACCGAAACCCCATGTCCTCTTTCCTTTGTTAAGTCAGCTTCTTCTCCTGGACTCCCTGTGTCTCCCAAGGTGCTACTTCCTACCCATACTCAAACCTTGGAGATCAGTTTACTCCTTCTTCTAAACTGTCAGAGATCTGCTATTTCTACTCTGTAATTGTTCTTACACACTCCCTCCCCTCCAGTCATTCCCCTGGTTCAGTTATTCTTTCTCTCTCTCATTCAGTAGTTTCCTGAGCCATGCATCTGCTTCCCAGCTCTTTCACCTTGAGGCACTCGACACACTGCAGCAGAAATCCTCCTATTATCAGGACTGGGAATTTCCATGTTAATAAAAAGAAAGTCAATTAGAATGGAATTGTTGACTAATGGCACACACTATAAATTTTTTTTTATAACTTAAAACATACAAATGTACCATTTGATTGGTTTTCTCTCTCATTCTTTTTGCATGAGCATCTCATCTACATGGTGTCTTTGGTTTTAGTTTCTTTTAAGTGGAGCAGGAACTTAAAGAAACTTTTGAAGCAATCTGAGAATAAACATCATCATGAATTTGCATGCTATCCCATAATTATTTATAATTTTCTCACTCATACCTAATCCAATGACATTAAAAAGCTAACCTCTTCCATAGAAAATATAAATCTTTCTTCTGCTCTTATTTTATCAATTTATTTTAAATACTAAATAAGTTACATAATCACAGTAACAAAGATTGTATAAGCAGATTTGAAAGCAAACGCAATTTACTCTTGGTAAGCATATACTATAACCGCTGAGAGCACAGGTGCTCACAGAGAGGGGCCTCTTAGCAGTTAGATGAGTGTGTGTGTGGTGGCCGAGAATCAGGGCTGGGAAAGTATCTGCTAGTCTGGGGATTTGGCTATTTTAGGGTCAGTTAACAGAGCATCAACTGTATTGTCAAATTACCTGGAGGGAAATATCTTTGTTTCTGAAATCCTAAAGAATACCTTTTAAAGTACACAGAGAAACCTGACCTCATGGGAACCTTTACTTTGAGGTAGAGGTGTGGGGAATATTGTTGGACCTTATTAATCTACCACTAACTTCTGTCTTGGCAGATATGGCTACTAGTCTGGCATCCAATAAAAACTGCTACAAGGTCTTTTCAAAACATTTTTGTTGTTGTTGTTGTGGTACTGGGGATTGAACCCAGGGGCATTCTACCTCCAAGCTATACCTCCAGTCCTATTTTTTATTCTTTATTTTGAAACAGGGCCTCACTAAGTAGCTGAGGCTGGTCGAGAACACAGATCCTCCAGTCTCAGCCTCCCAAGTACTGGGATTACAAGCAGCCACCACCACACCCGACTTTCAAAACATTTTTTAACATAGATTTATACATACCACCACCACCAAGAAAAAAAAAAAATCAAAACAAAGACATTTATACACATCAAATTTTTTTTCCTGGTGGTACTGGGGATTGAACCCAGGGGGCATTCTACCTCTGAGCTACACCCTCATGCCCAATTTTATTTTTTATCTTGAAACAGGGTCTCACCAAGTTGCTGAGACTGGCTTTGAACCTGTGATCCTGCTGTCTTGGCCTCTCAAGTACTGGGATTACAGGCTTGTACCATCATGCCTGGCTTTCACATATGATTTTAATGTAGAATTTTGATGGTAACAGATGACTTATCATTTAATGTTCAGTAACTTAGAGGCCGATGTGTCCCTACAACAATTGCATAATGTTATTCAGTGTTCTCTAATAGGAACCTTATTCTTATATAAAATATTGTGATCTTGACTGGGCATGGTGGCACACACTTGTAATCCCAGTATTTGGGAGGCTGAGACAGGGAGATTGCAAGTTCAAGGCCACCCTCAGCTACTTAGTGAGATCCTTTGCAAGTGAGCCCCTGTTTCAAAATTTAAAAAAAAAAAAAAAAATAGGGCTGGAGTGTAGCTTGAAGATAGAATGCTCCTAAGTTCATTCCCCAATACTGCAAAGAAAAAAATATATATATTTTATATATATATACTCTCTCTATATATATATTCAAACCTTTCAGCCCATCATGAATCAAGGCTTACTCTGGGAATTGATATCACATTCCCTAACTAGAATCCTTCCTGCAGAGGAAAAACAATGTATTAAGAAAAAGAACCCTAAAAGAAATCAAGTGTGGTAAACTATAAGTTAAAATATAATCAAAGAAACTCTTTTTGACTTAAAGTTTATGTGTGAATCGATTTTACTGAATCTTGTCCTCTGAGAGTTGGACACTGGCAAAAATCAGAATCACATTCTTTTTTTTTTTTTTTGTGGTACTGGGGATTGCACTCAGGGGCATTCTACCTCTGAGTTATACCCCCAGTCCTATTTTTAATTCTTTGTTTTGAAACAGGGTCTCACTAACTTGCGGAGTGCCTCACTAGGTAGCTGAGGCTGGCCGTGAACCCGGATCCTCCAGTCTCAGCCTCCCAAATGCTGGGATTACAAGCGTGCACCACCACGCCCGGTCACATTCTTTTAACATTGACAAATTTTCATTAAGCCCCAAACCAACTCCATTTCATCTTGAGAACCTGGAAGAAAGGGTTCTTCAAAAACCAAGCCCACTCATCTAGCACATGTGTTTGAACTTCATTGCTGTTGTGTAATCAGAAGTTCAGATTTCATCAACATGCACAAAGCGGGCTCTGTCAATTCTCACAGGGCTCTTAGGCCAGGCCTACAAAAGCCTGCCTGGGCCTGTCTCTTGGACCTGTGTCAGCACACTGTCACCAGGAGTTCAGAAACGTTTACAATGTGGCCCTGAACCCTGGAGCACGGATGGCTTGTTTTCCCGAAAGGAAAGAAGGCCAGCATTACTATGTAAGCAGAGGAAGTTGACATGATCTCATTCATGGGCCTCCCTCCCATTCGTGTCAGGGGAATCAGCCTCTGCAGAATAGTGAGCCTTTCTTTCGGCCACACATGGTTGTCCGCCTAATTTTCCTCATTCTTAACCTTTGCCTCTTCCTTGGAATGGAGTGCGAAACACTGGAAACACTGCTGAGCTTCTGCATTCTTTCTGTATAACTTCCTCACAATAGGAGAGGAAGGGTTAGAGATGTTTGCACACCCAGAAAATAACTCCAGCACACAGGACCAGTTCTGAGCTGACTCTCAGTCAGTAGAAGCTACACATAAAAATGGGTTCAGAGAATATTTATTTCTGTCTTATACAATATGCATGCTAGCAGAACAGTTAAATGTCTAATTTGAATAATGATAAGAATATCATGTAAATAATAAAAGTCCCAAAAGCAAAAACTTTCATTTAATAGTACTAATTGCCTTTGAACCAGACCTTCGCTTTAAGTGTTTCAGCACAAGCAGAACATTAGTTATTGAAAAACATTAAATCCATGTAAAGTTGATGTTTTATATGATGATGTTTTATTTTCTTGTCCTTTTAGTTTCTGTATTTATTATTAATTATGAATACTTTTATAGATAAGAATATTTCTAGACATATAGAGACTGTTGTAGGTGACAATTAAATATTTTACTCAAAAGACATTTAAGAAGGTCTCTATTATGATCTCAGTTGATTTTGTGATTGATCAGAAAATATTTTATTTTCACTGTTTTACTTAAAAAAGAGAATGAAATAGCTCTGTGACTAAATCTATGGTGCCATTATCAGCTGGTAACTGGTTTTAATTTGTAATATTCTATTCCTGATTTCCTTTATCTCGTTCCTAAAGAAAGAAAAAAGAAGAAATCATTCTCACATAAGCACTGGAGAATACACTTAGGAGAGTGAAGTTTGATGATTCATGTACTAGAACTGCAGCTCAATGAAATGCCATCACATGTTTCTTTCCCTTCCCTATCCTCTTCTGGTTGTACCATCACGCAGAACCAAAGAGGACAAGAGTACTGATGCTGGTTTTTCGTTCTCTGCTCTGTGGCTTTGGCAGTTTAAAGTCGTCGGGGAATTACCACAGCGCCAGAACTCCCAAGGGGGTCTGCCAGGAAAGAAGCACTCAGGACCACTGCATTGTTTCTCTGCATGTTCTCTTAAAGGTGCTACTGGCTCCTTCTTAGAGGTCTGTTTATATCCTTTTCTTCTTTACTTTTCAGTTATTATAACAATGCAATAGCATTTTGGAAGACAAAATAGAGAAAACCCCGCCCCTTTTAATAAAACTATCACAATACAATCGATATTGTTGTTTTTATAATTTGTTTTCATCCAGTCTCTTTTAAATGAAATTGTATGTATGTAGTTTTCAATCAATAGTATACTTTGTCTGTGCTTCACAAAGACACACTGCTGCATTTCCCACCCAGTCTTCATGAGTATTATTTAAAATAGCTATATTGAACTTCATGAAATAGATGGTCCATCATTTATTTAGGAAAACTGTCTTTTTTAAAAAACATGTTTCTATTTATTTTCTTCTACATGTATAACTGAAACTACTGTTATATTACTATGGAATATGGGATCATATTACTACATATTTTATGTTATTAGAGAATATTTGAATTATATCAATTCACATCACTTTATTCTTTTTGTTTTGTTTTGTCTTGTTTTTTGGTACTGGGAATTGAATTCAGGGGCATTCTACCTCCAAGCTACACCCCCAGCCCTATTTCATTTTATATTTTGAAACAGGGTCTCACTAAGTTGCTTGAAGACCTTGTTAAGTTGCTGAGGCTGGCCTTGAATCTTTGATCCTCCTGTCTTCACCTCTCAAGTAATAGGACTACAGGCATGTGGCACCATGCCTAGCTATTTTAAAATATTTTTAAAAATGTTTTTAGCCAAACTGGGTGTGGTGGTTCACACTTGTAATCCCAGTACTTGGGAGGCTAAGACAGGGGGAATCACAGGTTCACAGCCAGCCTCAGCTACTCAGTGAGGCCCTCCGCAGCTTAGTGAGACCCTGTTTCAAAATAAGGAATAATAATAAAAAAATAGACTTGGAGGTGTAGCTCAGAGGTAGAATGCCCCTGGGTTCAATCCCCAGCTTCACACACACACACACAAAAATGTTCTTAGCCTAGAGACCCAGACATAGGTATATTGGGTTAATGTGTATGAACATTTCATAGTTCTTAATATGCATGCCAAATTGTCACCAAAAAGACTACTCTAATTTATATGATAGCAATTATGAATGAAAATTGCAGTTTCAGTGCAATCTAGCTCATATTCTTCATAGCTACTCTGCTGCAGCCCAAGAACCAGATGAATAGTACTAGTCTCTTCTATGTTCTGTACAGAAGGAAATATTTATTAGTTGCAAGAATGTGTGTGTGTGTGTGTGTGTGTGTGTGTGTGTGTGTGTGTGTTTTACTGGGGATTGAACCCAGGGGCATTCCACCTCTGAACTATACTCCCACCCCTACTGTATTTTTATTTTGAAACAGGGTCTCCCTAGGTTGATGAGAGTCTCACTACTTTCTGAGACTGTCCTCAAACCTGTGATCCTCCTGTCTCAGCCTCCCAAGTACTAGGATTACAGGCATGCACCATCATGCCTGGCAAGAATCAATTTTAATTGATTATTAGGGGGGAAAATTGAAATTTTTCTCTGATAAGGCAAAGTGAATAATACATTATGCCTAGATGTTATATTATTTACATTCTTAGTCTTTATTGTGATTCTATTGCTTATTCATATTTATAGTTATGTCTTATTTATTCATAAAGATGTTTTGATAAAGTCATATTTTTATAGAATAGTTATTCAAGCGTGGAAGCATATGTCAGTTGGTTATATCATAGCTTGCTCAAAAACTTACTAGATTCCATTACCTAGTAAATTAATTCCGAATTCTTTATTCTGACATTGAAGGCCTTCATTCCTGGCCCAGACCTCCTTCTATCTTTATCTCTCACTAAAAGTTGTTCACACACCAGTCAGTTAGTGGTACTTGCTGTTTCCTAAATGGTACTCAGTGTTCTTGCTAATGTTCCTTTCTTGTTCTTTATCATGGCTTTGCTTTTCCTGTGGGAATTCCACTTCAGCGTTCTCTGAAGGTGTTTAGAGTTCTGCCCTCCCTCCCATTGCCTCTGGATTCCTGGCACACCTATCCTTCCATGTGCATGTAATTCTTCCTCCTCTGGATCACCATAACAGTTTAGTTTCTCTGTGAAAGCATTTATCATCTTCTTATAGTACTTATACACTTGTTAAATCATATTAAGTTGTATTTTTTTTGTAGGGAAACTTCTTTTTTTTCAGATATTCACATTTATCAATGTACCTTACATATAGTATTTTCTTAATAAACATCTATTGAGTTAAAGCATATAGGTTAAGTGCAAGAGGCACCAATTAGTGTCATCATCCACCATTGGGTAGCAGCTATCAGAATCAAGACTCAAAATCTCAAGAGGAAATAATTAGACGTCTATGCTCACATGGGGGCCCATGTGAATAATTCTGACTTTCAAGTGTTTTGAGGTCTTTAAGTGCCTTCTGAATCACTGAAGACAAAATGATGCTGTTAGACTCTTAGATTGCAAAACAACTCATATATATGCAGCCTACTTCAATTTGGGTATTTAATGTAGGTATTCAAAAATAAATAAAGAATGATTAGAAATAATCACATTTACTACACAGGCCTGGCTTCTGGAGAACCAGAATTTTTAGTTCTGTTGGCTTGTTTCCTTGACCTCTTAGCACAAACTTCTGTTGCTCCTCTTGATCCCAGAACTCTGCCATCTTGGGAACTCAGCTCTTGCTGGTCCTAGCTGCCTCTACTCTCAACATTGGCTTTGTCATTTGAGGGAACAATTGGACTGAGCCACCAGTTCCAATCGATTGCTGCCTCCAGCCTTTGATGGGTTAGAGCACCATCTACAAGTGGGGCAGAAACTAGAGCTCACAAACTGGGTCCCACCTGTGCCCAATTGTGGCTAACCGACTGTGTTGGGATGACTGAAAGTTATGCACATTTTGGCTATTTTTCCATAAGACATTTTACTTGTGACTGACAGGATTATATCTCTGGAACAGGTTTGATATTTCCATGTTAAATTAATTTCTAATTGTATAAAATTGGCAGTCTGTATGTTACATATAAACTCTATTAACCTAAACTGTATGTCGGTCTGAACTTTACATTATCCAATTATGAGAGGTGTTAGCATGTACTCTACTTGAAATGTACCAATTATATAAAGCATTTTCATTGCAAATACATCTTCTTTAACGTTCACAAGAACTTTATAAGAGATTTTCATCTCCATTTCACAGAAAAGAGACAGAAGCTCAGAGAGGTTTACAAAGTCACACGATTAAGTCACAGATCCCGGATGTGACCCCAAGTTGGTTAGACCTCAAAGCCTGTACTTGGACCATACTGGAGCCTGGAGAAAGTAGTGTTCGGAGTCTGTAGCCATCATTCTTCTCTAAGTAGAAAACATGTCAGGTTTTATGTAAGTTTTAACTTTCTATTTCAAGGCGAGTTTGGATATTTTGCAAGTGAAATCGAGAGTAGTGAGGCTGAAGGTGCGCAACCCTAACTTCAGTATTGTCAATATTCCTGCTTATTCCACCGTGAAAGGTTTCTCCCCACCCTTCACATTTCTATTCTCAAATATTAGGAAATGACCCAGAACACCTCTTCAATGAAAAAGAATGTGCACTGTGCCGTGACAGAGCTTTATGCTGAAGGGCTTTCAAGAGGGAAGTGACTGGCGGTGAAGCAGCCTTGCTTGGTGTTTAAACAGCTTTCCTAAGAATGGCCTAGTGCTCAAGCTTTACTGGTCTCTTTATAAATATACACAAAACAACTGGAGCAAGTGGACTCAAATTTGCAAAACTCATAGGTTTTTGCAGGAGAAAAAAATAGAACATTATTAGGTTCTTCTTTTTTTTTTTTTTTTTATTAAAAGCCAAACTGTGTTCATAATAGTATTTCTGATTCAATTAAAATTTTAAAACTCATTACAGCCTCTCCTCCAATGTTCTGTTCCTTTTTCTGGAATTTCAGGTTTCTCTTCTGTTTCCTGGGATTTGCAAAGTAGCAAAATCAGCCAGTTTACATTTAAGATGTTTTGATTCTTTTCTCAGGCTCTTGCCAGTGTACTTCACACAGAATGATTAAAAGCTGTGTGTTCTGTTAGAACTGTTATAGTGTTTAAACAAGGAAGTCTGTGTTTGTTTAAGAGAATGGGGAAATGGTTATCTTGACAGATTAGACTGAAAAAACAGGACAGCCACAGTTGAGCACAGATGTCCACATGTGCCACTTGGCTGGCTTTTTGAGGTATTCTAAACAAAACTTGCCTGTGTACTTGTGCCTGTTTTCTGCCTGACACCTGACCGAGGAATGTGATTAAGAGCTACTGCCAGGGCCTGCGTGCCTCTGTGGGCAAATGTTCCCAAGTTTGAAATTTCTCAGAGTCTGTTTAACTATGTCATAATTAAACTAATGGAACACAAGAGGAATTTCTCCAGCTGGCTTAAAGACCCCATTCAAATGTAATTTCATCTCACATCACACACACTTCCTAGGGCTTCCCGGCAAAGTTGAGATGAAACCAGGCAGAGGCTGTGGGATGTACCACGTTAATCAGTCTCTTCAAAATGTGTTCCTAAAAGCTGGGTGTGGTGGCGCACGCTTGTAATCCCAGCATTCGGGAGGCTGAGACCAGAGGATCCGGGTTCGCGGCCAACCTCAGCTACCTAGTGAGGCACTCCGCAACTTAGTGAGACTCGGTTTCAAAATAAAGAATAAAAAAGTAGGGCTGGGGGTGTAGCTCGGAGTTAGAATGCCCCGGAGTTCAATCCCCAGTACCACAAAAAAAACAAAAACAAAAACAAAATGTGTTCCTAAAAACCAGATGAAACATCAATAGCAGTTGTGGTTTAGTGGACAAAGCGCCGGATGAAAATTCAGAAAACCTTCATTGGAGCCTAACTCTGCCACCGCTAGCTGCCGGGTGCTACTCAGGTCTTCACACAACCTTTCAGCATAATGAAGCTGTTGTTGATGATCCTGACAATGGCTTGTGTTATTGAGCTCACCCACACCCTGTGCCAGGCAGTTACGGGCCTGACACGCAATGCCCTCTCTTATCCTCGAAAGAGCCCTATAAGTTGGGTATGATCAGCCTTACTGTTTCCTATGGAATCTTAGAAAAGTTAAGAACTTTGCACCAAAGCATATATCTAGTATCAAGTATACTAGCTAGGATGTTTGAACCCAGGTCTGTTAAATCATCGTCTCCTCAGACACCAGTGTCTTCTAGGTCACTTCAGAGTTGTGAAATTCAACAGTTGTGAAATCAACATCACTTTAAATGTATCTTCCAAAAAATAAAAAAAGAGAGCCAGGCACAGTGGCGTATGCTTGTAATCCCAGTACTTGGGAGGCTGGGATAGGTGGATCGCAGGTTCTCCGCCAACCTCAGCAGCTTAGTGAGACCATCTGCAACTTAGTGAGACCCTGTTTCAAAATAATGAATAAAAATAGGGGTGAGGGTGTAGCTCAGGGGTAGAATGCCCCTGGGTTCAATTCCCAGTACTGCAAATAAATAAACAAACAAACAAACAAATAAATAAATAAAGACATTTTTCTTTGGTTGGTTATGATTGTGAGTTTGCATAGATATCTATATACCAGTTGCCTGTTTGCATAGTTTGCCATAAATGTTAATTAAAATTATCTTATCATAACCTTTATGAAACTATAGAGTAGCCTCACTAAGAGCATTTACTACCTGAGATCTTGGAAGCTTGAACCTGGCATGTGTGGCAATGACTGTTTACAGAGGAAGAACTTCAGGATAGAATGTCTGACTTAAGAAATTGGGATATACTTGGTGTGTCATATAAATAATTGCCAACTTCACTCTTTATTGTATTTACTATCACTGATATGTATTTTATTTTATAATGTGGGTGACATTTGAGTATAATCAGTCTGAATTTACAAATTATTCTATTGCAGATCTATGGATAACAAAGAAAGATTTCCATTTCCTTTTTTTTTTTTTTTTTTTTTTGTGGCACTGGGATTGAACTCAGGGGCATTCTACTCCGAGCTATACCGCCAGCCCTATTTTTTATTCTTTATTTTGAAACCGAGTTTCACTAAGTTGTGGAGTGCCTCACTAGGTAGCTGAGGCTGGCCGAGAACCCGGATCCTCCAGTCTCAGCCTCCATTTCCTTATTTTAAATATGTAATATTTTAAAATTTATCCCTAGCTTATTTACATCTAGTGAGTGAATACATTTTCCCAAACCCATGAATTCACAGTTCTTATTGAAAATATAAAATTTAAAGGGTCAAAGTATCTAGTGACAGTTCACTTTTGCCCTGGCTGGTTATCAACGTCGGTGGGGTAACCCAGGTCTTTGGCAGACCAGACATGTTTACAACCATGGTTTCTACTCCCCTTACTCTTTATTTTTTGGTACTGGGGATTGAACTCAGGGAGAGTCTATCTCTGAGGTACACCCCTAGCCCTATTTTATTTTTAATTTTGAAAAAGGGTCTCACTAAGTTGTGGAGGGTCTAAGTTGCTAAGGCTGGCTATGAACTTGCAATTCTCCTGTCTCGGTCTCCCAAGTACTGAGATTACATGAGTGCACCACCATGCCTGATGTCTACTTCCTTTACTCTTAAAGACTAGCTAGAGAGTCTCTAATAGAAAGTCTAAGTAATTGGTTTGAAGAATTAATCTTGCACCAATTTTGATACATCTTACATATTTACTAATTCAATAAGATATATTTAATAACTTTTTGTGCAATTGTTTAAATGGCTTATGGCAGTGTCTAAGCTCCTATATTCTTGACCTAGAGACAATCAGTCTGGATAGCTTTATTCTTAGCCTTCTTGCCATAAATCTCTTCATTTAGTTCTTTGGGACCTGCTACCTGGTGAATCTATTCCTAACATTTGCAACAATCTCTATATCTGCTATTTTCCCCTCCTACCAATTCTATTTAGGATAAGTCTCTTGGAATTTTAACCTCAACCATACATAGTTCCTGGTTCTTTATCAGATGATAACAGGGCTTACCCAATGCTATTTTGTTTACCACAAAAATAGCAGCCTACTTCTCTCTTAATAGGAGCTATTGTTTAGTCTTATCTTTTTTAGAATGTAAGAACTGAAAGATCAGGCTTATTTCTTTTTCTTCAAACTGACAAAGTGCCTAGAATTGATATTAATAGATAACAAAAGAATTTATTCATAATTATTTATTAAATACATTCTTGGCAATGTGTCATGTAATTTCCCTGATTGCATGTCCCTAGGAATTCCTAAAGCTAGGAACTTTGATTACTTTCTGCTTACATTTAAGATCACCAAATTGAGGCTGTGATCTCTATTTCACACATAGCTCAAAGACAGATAGAAATAATGAGCTTGGCTATATTGTGTTAGGTTTAGGAAAAGTGGATCCAAGTGTTCAGATGACGCTGGGTCTAGGATACATCACATGGCCTGTCCCTCCCACACTGACAAGTGTGTTTACTTGGGGAATCAGGATAAAGCAATGATTGGAGACAAGCCACAGAAGGGCAGTGTGTGAGGCAAGGGTGGTAAGGCCTTCCTTGATTTCGGAGGTGATTTATGTATTTATTAAATTCTAGCCTTTTTTTTTTTTTTTGTACTGGGGATTGAATTCAGAGGTATTGTATCTTCAAGTTATACCCCCAAACATTTTTTATTGTTGTTGTTTTGTTTTGAAACAGGGTCTCCCTAGATTGCTGAGAGTATTGCTAAGTTTCTGAGGCTGGTCATAAACCTGAAATCCTCCTGTCTCATCCTCCCACATACTGGGAATACGGACATGTGCCACTATATTTGGCTGGGATAATTTTGTGTGTGTGTGGTACAGGGGATTGAACCCAGGTGCATTATACCTCCAAGCCACATACCAGCCCTATTTTATTTTTATTTTGAAACAGGGTCTTGCTAGGTTGATGAGAGTCTCACTACTTGCTGAGACTGGTCTTGAATCTGGGATCCTCCTTTCTCAGCCTCCCAAGTAGGATTACAGGTATGTAGCACCACATCCAGCTTAGGATGAAACTTTTTTTTTTTTTTTTTTTTTTTTTGCGGTACTAGGGATTGAACTCAGGGGCATTCTACCTCTGAGCTACACCCCCAGCCCTATTTTTTATTCTTTATTTTGAAACCAAGTCTCACTAAGTCGCAGAGTGCCTCACTAGGTAGCTGAGGCTGGCCGCGAACCTGGATCCTCCGGTCTCAGCCTCCCGAATGCTGGGATTACACGCGTGCGCCACCATGTCCAGCTCAGGATGAAACATTTTTAACAAGAGAACATTTTAATCAGTGTCTCTCATGCTTGAGTCACCTGTGGATTCAACTTTCTGAAATTTATTAAATTTTGTTTAAAGAATGTAATTAGCCTTTTAATTTAAAAAATATGTTATAGAAGGAAACAAGATATCATACACTATAAATCAGAGATTAAACAAAAACTATAAAGATAAAACCATGATGTTTAGACTCGAAAGGCTAAAAGAGGATCTGAGCTTGAGGTCTTTTTTTTTTTAATTTGAAAAGATGTTAATGTTAGACATGTGGAAGGGAACACCGGTACCAAACTAAAATTTTCTTCTTGATTTTTTTTTTTTCAAAATGATGGAGAGAAAACTAAGCCAGGCATGGTGGCGCACGCTTGTAATCCCAATATTTGAGAGGCTGAGACAGGAGGATCCAGGTTCATAGACAGCCTCAGCTCCTTAGTGATGCCCTCTGCAATTTAGTGAGACACTGTTTCAAAATAAAGAGTAAAAAATAGGACTGGGGGTGTAGCTCGGAGGTAGAATGCCCCTGGGTTCAATCCCCAGTACCAGAAAAAGGAAAAAAAAAAAAAAAAGAGAAAGAGAGAGAAAGCTGAAAATAGAATAATTCTTTCACTATGTGAGTTAGTGCTACTTAGCACCATGCTTATGAAATATTTCTAGTCACGCACCTTCAATCCCATGAATCACCCATGTTGAAGAAGGTTTGTAACTGTGGTCTGAACCAGGTAGTGGCAGTGCATTCAAAAGGCCGGCATGGGTTTACTAAATGCCTGCTATTATATCACCTGTGCAAGTACAATTATGGCAAGTACAATCAGACTGAAAACCTAAAATGGAGTTAGAAGACATATGTAATTTGGGTGGATGTACATGTGTGTTTGTATGTGTTTATATTTTAGATTTGAGACAAATACTAAGTGAATAGATGAGCAAGTGCCATGTGTGTGATACAGCTGACGAGCTCCAAGGCATTCAGGACAAAGGAAACATTCTGAGGTGTGGTGCCTTGGAGGAGCTTCATGAAAACTTATCTGGTGTTTGAAGAACATCCGTGCTTTGATCACAGGCAAGCAGAATGAGGACAGTTGCAGAGAGATGGCATGTAAACCAGAGCTTTGTTGTGGGATTGGGGACGGGCCCAGAGGGCACAGTGACATAGAAAGACATAGGGATTACATATGGCTGACTCGGAGACAGAATGTAAAATTGGGGTGGGATTTGATACTATGGGAAGGAGGGATAGATTTCTGGTGTCATCTGATAAGGGAGAGAAGAAGATGTGCTTGGTTAGTGTTGTAGAGGAAACAGGTACTACGGACACAGGTAGCCTCCAAGAGCAAGAGGGGGTCATGGAGAGGCGAAGAGACCTAGGCAACATTAAGGAGGCACAAAGACTAGTGCGTGGCCTGCAAAAACCTCAGGGCTTTGGGAGGCACACAGGACAGAGAGAAGTGAAATGCTTTTTTTGTGGCCTGGGGCAAAGGAGACAACAGAGATAGTTTGGACAGGGGAGATTTTTGTGTTCTTGTGGGCTTGAAGGGCTATGTTCATTTTTAGATGAAGGCACCTAAAATTACCTCAGATGATAAGATAAATATCATATCTGATATGACAAACCAAACCAGAAATGTAAGTAAGAGTTACTATTCTGTGTAAGAATGAATACTGGGGAAAGGGACCTCTTCCCTGGATACATGAGGTGGAACAGGAAGAGGAAAGAGAAGAGGGACATGAATTAGCAGCTAACTTGTGCCTTGTACTGTATTGCAAGATTACATACATTTTAACGTTTAAATTTCTTTACAATTCAGAGAAAGAGGTGGTATCTAACCCATCTTCCAAATAGCAAAACCAGGATTCAAAAGTCTTAGGGGATGTTTGTAGTTAGGATAAAAGAGAACGAAAGCAAGAAAAAGAATGCAGAAAGGGGGAGAGGAACAGAGCGAGCAGAGGGGAGTTTTAGGGGGGCTATTAAGGAGAATATTTCAAGGAGGCATTTTTCTTTTGTGCTTTGTCTTTTAAAAAAATACATAATCTTATTTTTCACCATAAATCTTTTTGAAAGTCAGATATCATATTGGTTAAAATAATGAGACAGTACTCCATGAATTGGACCTAATGATCATTGAGAGTAAAATAATGCTAAAGTTGGTGACATGAATAGTGATTTGTTTTTCACCTCCCATTTCATGAGAAAATTTCACATTTCATTTGGAACTTTAAAGTGTTTTGAATGAAATCCATGTGACTGAAGGGGAGCCAAGTGGCTCCCAGCTCACTAGCGACCCATTGATCTGTGTCAACTGGTTTCAGGGAAGTTACTGTCCAGGCTTGGCTACAGTGTTAGCCTTCTGAATGGAATGAGATCGCCAAGTTGGAAATCCAAAGAGGAGCACTTTCTAAAGAACAGCTCTTTGATATAGTACCTTAGCAGGACGAATTCAGTCACGGGATCTGGCAGTTTTCATTCATTTTAATGAGACTGCTCCCTTGTAGCTTTCAGGAAGCAGGACACATGTGCAGGCATCTCTGAGGCCCTGGAGACAAGGCTGTCTAGGGCTATGGAGGATACCTAGGATGGAAAGCTGGTACCACCCCTGGGGGTGTGGGCAACAGACAGCTTCTAGGTGCAGACTGTCCCTTATCCTGCCCCAAGGGAAGTGGAAAGGTCACTTGGATAGTCAAGCAACTGGGTTTCTGTTTGTATCCATATCTACTTTCACTCTGCTCCATTTGATACCTCTAGACTTCAACATTATACTGAGTACTTAAAACTCACCTTAATCTGCCCTTTGGGACCAGTGTGTGTGCATACTTTGCTCGCTCCAACAGGGTCTGCCCTGGATCCTGGCTATAGTTTTGATGTGGAATGGTGGTTCTGTACACAACACAGCAACTCTGGCTTTGTTTCCCTTTGTTGGCTCCTCCTGCCTTCTTCCCCCACTCTCTCTTGCATCTCCTTGCTCTCTTCTATGCACTGTTAGCACCATTTCTCTGCCCAATGGAATAGTATATCTTAGCAAATGTTGCTTTTCCAGAATGCTTTTGGTTCTTTCTCAGAGGATGTCATTTGTTAGAACTCTTTCCCTTTTCATTTATTCAACAAATGTTTGAATGTGTTAGGCACTGTACGAGATAGGCACTTAAATAAATAATGCATGTTCATTGCCCTTAAGAATTTTGCAATCCCGTGGGAGGAGACAGGAAGGTAAATTGAGGGTAATTTGAGCTTATAATAAGAACTATGGTAGGTCTACTAATGTGGAGCTGTGAGAATAAGGAGAGGCATCGAAATCAGATATTCTGGGTTCTCACAGCTTCCATACTTGTCCTGTGGTCACGGTGATCACTCTGGGCAGTGATGGCCTTACTGTGACAGCAGAGCCCAGGAGTAGGGCCAAACACGGTTGGCAGACACTGGTGTGGCCCTTCCAGGTTTACGTGCATGATCTTGCTTATCCCTTTTACCCCAGTTGCCCCAGCTGCAGCTAAGAGAACAAAGTCCTCCAGTCATGGCCAGCATTCTGGCTTGGATATATTTCATTGAGATGTTATTTGTGCTGTAACAATTACTAAATACTGGCTGGGTGTGGTAGCACACAGTTATAATTCCAGTACTTGGGAGGCTGAGACAGGAGGATCACAGGTTTGAGACTAGTCTGAGTAACTTAGACCCTCAGCAACTTAGTGAGACTCTGTTTCAAAATAGAAAATAAAAAGGGTTGGTTGTGTAGCTCAGAGATAGAATGCACCTGGGTTTCACCTCCAGTACAAAAACAAAAACAAAAACAAAAAAAAGAGAGAGAGAGATTATTAAATATTTAAATATTTGAATGTCTTCTCTGTGTGTTTGACTTGTTACACAATGCATTCCCAGCACCTGTCTCAGAGACTGACACATAGCTAGTGCTCAATACACATTAATTGAATATTTAATAAATAAATTAATTACTAGCGGTTGAGATAGTGGAAGTTAATGGAGCAGGCAGGAAGTATGATTTTAGATGAATTTTAGAAATCTTGTTAACTTTAAAATTTTTCTTATTAGGTAAAAAATAAATGTGTGTCATTGAATTTTATGAAAATTCCACAAAATAAAGAAGGAAAACAAAACAAAAAACAGAAAGGAAGAAAGAAAAGGGGAAAAAAGAAAGAAAGTGATCTAGGCAGGGGACTCGGGGCCCGAAAGAGAAGTAAAATTGGAAGGAGTCCTGAGAAACCAGAGCATTGACCATGATTTGAGGAAGAAGGGAGATATGGGGAAGCAGCTACCATGCCAACACCTGGGACACAGGTTGAAGAAGAAAGAATTGAGTTTATTTCATTGTTT
>PVLC010023030.1:0-26091 GCA_004027655.1 Graphiurus murinus | reverse complement strand
CAGCCCTATTTTTTATTCTTTATTTTGAAACCGAGTCTCACTAAATTGCGGAGGGCCTCACTAGGTAGCTGAGGCTGGCCTTGAACCCGGATCCTCCGGTCTCAGCCTCCCGAATGCTGGGATTACAAGCGTGCGCCACCATGCCCGGCTCCCTATTTTTTTTTTATTCTTTATTTTGAAACAGGGTCTCACTAAGTTATGTAGGGCCTCACTAAGCAGCTGAGACTGGCTGCAAACCCAGATCCTCCAGTCTCAGCCTCCCAAATGCTGGGATTACAAGGGTGCGCCACCACGCCCAGCTGGCACTCCCCTTTCTATTCCAGCCCTCTGAACTGCCAGCAGGCAGCCTCAGCCCTTGAGCTGGGCTCTCCCTGGGTTTCTTCCCACCACACTTAGGGACATTGGTGAAACGCCTCCTTCCTCTGGCCACAAAGACTGGATCTAGCCTCCTGACCAATGCCAAAACCCTGGCCCATTTCCCCAGGCCCTGGGTCCAGGAAACCTTTTTACTACATCCCAGCTCTTCTTCCTACCCCTTAGCCTTTTAACAGTCCCCAGACTCCTTATAGCTGTCTTTCTCCTTCAAAGAGCTGTCTTCCACCAGCCCTGGTGGCACACACTTGTTATCCCAGTTCTTGGGAGGCTGAGACTGGAGGATCAAAAGTTCAAGGCCAGCCGGGTATGGTGGCGCACGCTTGTAATCCCAGCATTCGGGAGGCTGAGACCGGAGGATCCGGGTTGATGGCCAGCCTCAGCTACCTAGTGAGGCACTCCACAACTTAGTGAGACTCGGTTTCAAAATAAAGAATAAAAAATAGGGCTGGGGGTGTAGCTCAGAGGTAGAATGCCCCATGTTCAATCCCCAGTACCGCAAAAAAAAGAAAGAAAGTTCAAGGCCAGACTTAGCAAGGCCCTCTGCAACTTAGTGAGACCCTGTTTCAAAATAAAAAGTAGGAGCCAAAGCTGGGTGTAGTGGTGCACGCTTGTAATCCCAGCATTTGGGAGGCTGAGACCGGAGGATCTGGGTTCCCAGCCAGCCTCAGCTACCTAGTGAGGCACTCGGCAACTTAGTGAGACCCTGTTTCAAAATAAAGAATAAAAAATAGGGCTGGGAGTATAGCTCGGAGGTAGAATGCCCTTGAGTTCAATCCCCAGTACTGCAAAAAAAAGTAGGAGCCAGGCGTGGTGACGCACATTTGTAATCCCAGACCTTGGGAGGCTGAGACAGGAGGATTGCAGACCAGCCTCAGCCACATAGTGAGGTCCTCACCAGCTTAGACCCTATTTCATAATAAAAGACTAAAATAGGGCTGGGGGTGTAGCATAAAGGTGGAATCCCCTGGGTTCTATCACCAGTATGACAAAAATAAATAAATAAGTAAATATAAAAAGTAGGGCTGGGGTTGTAGCTCAGAGGTAGAGTGCCCTGGGTTAAATCCCCAGCAGCGTAGATGGGCAGAGCCCCCCCCCCAGCTAGCTGCACTTTCCGGCCTCCCCCTCATTCCTCGACTTTACCCCCAGCTCTGCGTGGGAACCACTGAAGGTCAGTGGCCGGCTGGCTCGCTGTGCCAAGCCGGGTAGATACTTTTGTGTCCAACTCTTGACAAGTCTGTACCTTTTTGACAGACTGTGTCTAAAAACCTCCCATCTCTGCTCCTGCCAGGCACAGTCTTTTTCTCTGCCTTCCTGAAGAGATTGGTGCCCGTCACACCATCCCCAGCCAGGAGCTCCCTCCTGGGGGGCCTTGCCTTCCTGTCTCGAGCTCCACCAGCTTCCAGGCCCTTCGGTCTCAGCTCGGATCTCCCTCCCTGGTAATCGTGGCCCAGCACAGGCCCCACAAGGGCCCCGAGGCCACGGCAGTCTCTGCTGGCCGCTGGCCCTCTGTGATCACGAGGAATCGCCCTGCCGCTACTTCTTTCTTTCTTTCTTTCTTTCTTTTTTTTTTTTGTGGTGCTGGGATTGAACCCAGGGGCATTCTACCTCCGAGCTTCACCCCCAGCCCTATTTTTTATTCCTTATTTTGAAACGGTCTTACTAAGTTATGGAGGGCCTCACTAAGTAGCTGAGACTGGCTCTGAACCTGTGATCCTGCTATCTCAGCCTCCCAAGTACTGGGATTACAGGCATGCGCCTCCGGGCCCAACTCACTACTTCTCCTTCAGCCACCATTTTTTGGGTTTTCTAGTAATGGGGATAGACTCAGGGCCTCGTGCAGGCTCGGCAAGCGCTCTGCCACTGAGCTATATCCCTAGCTCCTTTGCCTGCGCTCAGGGTGTATTCCCTCACTCTACCTGCCCAGTGCCCAACCTTGACTTCTAATTTTTATTTATTTATTTTTTTTTTTTTATGGTACAGGGGATTGAACCCAGGGGCATCCTTGAACCTGCAGTCCTGTATCTTGGCCTCCCAAGTATTAGAATTACAGGCATGTGCCACCACACGCTGCTGTTTTCTTTCTTTCTTTTTTCTTTTCTTTTCTTTGTGTGTGTGTGTGTATGTGTGTGTTTTACTGGAAATTGAACCCAGAGGCATTCTAGTCAGTCACCCCAGCCCCTGACAACTGCTAATCTACTTCCTGTTTCTATGAATTTATCCATTCTAGACTTTTCTTATCAATGGACTCATACAATTTGTGGCCTTTTGTGTCCGGTTTCTCTATGAACCTGGTTTTCAAGGTTCATTCATCTTGCAGTCTGTGTCTCATTCTTTTTTTTTTTTTTTTTTCGGTCGTGGGGATTGTACCCAGGGGCATTCTATTTCCAAACTATACCCCTAGTCCTGTTTTTCATTCTTTATTTTGAAACAGGGTCTCACTAAGTTGTGAGGGCCTCACTAAGTAGTTGAGGTTGGCTGCGAACCCGGATCCTCCTGTCTTAACTTCCCAAGTTCTGGGATTACAAGCGTGCGCCACCACGCCTGGCTGTCTCATTCCTTTCTGTGGCTGAATAGCATCCCATTGTATGGATGGATTGGATTTTATTTACCTACTGATGGACCTGTGGGTTATGTCCTCCTGTTTGGCTATTATTATTATTATTATTTTGGTACTGGGGATTGAACCCAGGGGCATTCTACCTCTGAGCTACACCCCGATCCCTATTTTTTATTCTTTATTTTGAAATAGGGTCTCACTAAGTTGCAGAGGGCCTCACTAAGTAGCCGAGGCTGGCCATGAACCCAGATCCTCCTATCTCAGCCTCCCAAGTACTGGGATTACGAGTGTGCGCCACCATGCCTGGCGTATGGTCAAGTTTTTGGGGAGCCGCCAAACTGTCATGAGCCTTTGCTGAGGAAGATCCACCCCCATTTAGAGACAAGAAACTAAGGCTCAGCCGGGGATGGTAGTGCATGCCAATAATCCCAGTACTTGGGAGGCTGAGACAGGAGGATCGCAGATCATGGCCAGCCTCAGCTACTTAGTGAGGTCCTCTGCAGCTTAGTGAGACCCTGTTTCGAAATAAAAAATAGAAATAGGGCTGGTGGTGTAGCTTGGAGGTAGAATGCCCCTGAGTTCAATCCCCAGTACTCCCCCAAAAAACAACAAAGGCTCAGCAGGTTACAGTGCTGAATACCTGTAATCCTAGTGACTCAGGATGCTGAGACAAGAGGATCGCAAGTTTGAAGCCAGCTTTGGCAATTAGTGAGACCTTGTCTTGAAATAAGAAATAAAAAGCAGTTCAGGCATGGTGGCACACGCTTGTAATCCCAGTACTTGGGAGGCTGAGACCAGAGGATCACAGGTTTGCAACCAGCTTCAGCTACTTAGGGCCTCCGCAACTTAGTGAGACCCTGTTTCAAAATAAATGAAGAATAAAAATTAGGACTGGGAGCCAGGCGTGGCGCACGCTTGTAATCCCAGCATTTGGGAGGCTGAGACTGGAGGATCCAGGTTCTCGGCCAGCCTCAGCTACCTAGTGAGGCACTCCACAACTTAGTGAGACCCAGTTTCAAAATAAAGAATAAAAAATAGGGCTGGGAGCCGAGCATGGTGGTGCATGCGTGCAATCCCAGCATTTGGGAGGCTGAGATCGGAGGATCCGAGTTTGTGGCCAACCTCAGCTACCTAGTAAGGTTCTCTGAAACTTAGTGAGACCCTGTTTCAAAATAAAGAATAAAAAAAAAATAGGGCTGGGGGTATAGTTTGGAGGTAGAATGTCTCTGAGTTCAATTCCTGGTACTGCGAAAAAATAAAATAAATAAATAAATAAATAAAAGACAGCCGGGCATGGTGATACATGCCTTAATCCCAGTACTTGGGAGGCTGAGAGAGGAGGATCATAGGTTTGCAGCCAGCCTCAGCAACTTAGCAAGGCCCTTTGCAACTAAGTGAGACCCTATTTCAAAATTAAAAAACAGACAAACAAGCCAGGCGTGGTGGCACACGCTTATAATCTCGGTACTTGGGAAGCTGAGACAGGAGGATCCGGGTTCGCAGCCAGCCTCAGCTACCTAGTGAGGCACTCCCAAACTTAGTGAGACCCTGTTTCAAGATAAAGGATATAAAATAGGGCTGGGGGTGTAGCTGGGAAGTAGAATGCCCCTGAGTTCAATCCCCAGCACCAAAAAAACAAACAAAACAAAGCACTGGGCATGGTAGTGGTGGCACACACTTGTAATCCCAGTACTTGGGAGGCCGAGACAGGAGGATCAGTTTCGAGGACAGCCTCAACAAGTAGTGAAACTCTCATCAACCTAGTGAGACCCTGTTTTCAAATAAATAAAAAATAGGGCTGGGGTTGTAGCTTAGAGGTAGAATGCCCCTGAATTCAATCCCCAGTACCCCCCCCCATACACACACAGACAGAAAAATAAATAGGGCTAGAGATGCAGCCTAGAGATAAAAGTCCCCTAGAGTCAGTCCCTGGTGCCACAAAAACAAACAGGCTGGGGATGTATCTCGGGGTAGATTGCCCTTGGGTTCCATCCCCAGTACCACAAGGGGAAAAAAAATTGATGCTGGGAGCCGTAGAATCGCTGTCAGAGCCAAAGCCACAGGACTGGACGAGGCGGAGCCTCGGTGTCCTCCAGCTCCCCGACAGTCCATCCTGCTGGGCCCAGTGTCTCCCTGACCTTGCCCTTGTCCCCAGGAGAGGCTCCCAGGTGGTGTGCGCACCCACTCGTCCTGCTCATCTTCCTCAGCGGGGACGCCAGCAGTTCCACGCAGGCCCAGAGCAGCTTCGGTGAGCGGCCGGAGTACAGGGCCTGCATGGGGAGGAAAAGTCCCTGGAAGCTGGGGAGGGAGAGGCACTCCCCCCAGCCCGGAGCTATGCCTCTTCCCTGGGCTCTGGACGAAGCAGGGGGCTGAGGGTCAGGGAGACCCCAGCTGTCCCCACCCAGGGGTAGCCGACAAACTGGACAGGGCCGCCGAGCGTTCTGCGCAGCCCCAGCGTCTCCGCTGGGCAGGAGGGGACACGGGCACGTGGCTGTCGAGCCTCTGTGATCACCAGACACGGCACAGCACTGTGCAGAGTGGCATCCGCAGGACGATGGATGGAGGCACGCGGCGGCTGCTTCCAGCAGCCCTGGGGAAGGCAGGTCACCGGCTCCCTCTACGCTGGAGGGAGGGGTGCAGGAATCGTAGGGGGCAGCAGGGAGCACCTGAGCAGGCACACGGCCAGGGACAGAGGCAGGGGCTGCGGGCTGGCCGGGCGGCCGCGCATCCGGGAAGGAGGCCAGCCTGGCTGCAGGGAAGCAGCCCGCCGCCGCCAGCAGCTCACTCCAGGCGGAGCCTCAGCGATTCTGCTGGCTCAGCGGCCTCTCCTCCCAGGATCGTCCTCCGAGGCCGGCTTCCTGGAGGGGGCTGCCTGAGCCCACCCAGAGCGACCGTAGCGGGGGCCCCCTCGTCCTGGGGGGGCTGGCAGGTGCACACCTCTGTCCCTGCATGGACCTTCCGGTCAGCCCTGGGCTGTAGGCGGAGCTGGTGGCCCATTCTACAGAGGAAGCAGCTGAGCACCAGGACTTGGACAAGATCCCTGGGGCCTGGTCCTCCTGCCACCGTGTACCTGTGGGGTGAGGAATCTCTGGGGCCATGAGCAGAAGGTTCCCCTAGCCACACTGGGAGTGTTCCGGGGACCCTGGTTCCCTGCCCCAGAGCCAAGCCCACGCCTAGGACCTGTGCAGGCCCCCTTCCTGGGTCCGTCCTCCTGCAGGTGGGCCACGATGCCGGGTGACGGTCTGAGGAGTGTCTCAGGGGTGCCACGTGTGGGTGTGGATGGTGCTGGAGCTGGGCAGAAACAGGAGTGGGGCTGCTGCAGGCAGGGGCCGGCTACCCAGAAAGAACCCAAGAATTCGGAATTTAAACTTGGCCTCTCGGGTCATGATGAAGGTGTATTTGTCAAGGTAGGAGGATAAAACATGTTTTATTTAACAGGTTATTAGTGTGAGTTAAAACAAACATGCAGACATTCAGTGAGTGGGCTTGTGTTTGTATTTTTGCTCCAGGCCCCACAAATGTCAGACACGGGGTTTATTACCTTAACAAGTTCAAAACAATAAGAATAAAGCTGATAGCTGGCTTCTGGTTTTTATTTTTGTAGTGCTTCCTGTGTGCAACACGCTATATTCACAAAGATGAACCAAACACGGTTGCTACCCAGGTAGCACGGACAGGGAGATTGGGGAGGCCCACAGCGGCCATTGTGAGCTCTTACTGAGTCTGGTGTGGCTAGCAGCATGATTAACCCTGCAGTACCTGCTGAGGTGTCACGCTTGCCCTGGTTGCTTTGTTGTTTTTTGTTCTTTGGTACTGGAGCTTGAACCCAAGGATGCTCTATCTCTGAGTTATAATCTCAACCCTATTTTATTTTTATTTTGAAACAAGATCTTGGTAAATTGCTGAGTCTGTCCTCAAACCTGTGATCCTCCTATCTCAGCCTCCCAAGTACTGGGATTATAGGCTTGCACCACCAAGCCCAACTATGCTTGCCCCATTTTACCAAGGGGAAAACAGGCTCCCAAAGACAAGGAGACAGCTAGGGAGTGTGGTGGCGCACGCCTGTAATCCCAGTACTTGGGAGGCTAAGACAGGAGGATCACAGGTTTGAGGACAGCCTCAGCAAGTAGTGAGACTTTCATCAACCTAGCGAGACCCTGTTTCAAAATAAGAAATAAAATAGGGCTGGGGGTGTACCTCAGAGGTAGAATGTCCCTGGGTTCAATCCCCAGTAATACACAGACACACGGAGACCAGCTCAGTAGCACAAAACCAATTAAGAAGAAGCGTGGTGGCACATGCTTGTAATCCCAGTACTTGGGAGGCTGAAACAGGAGGATCTGGGTTCAAGGTCAGCCTCAGCTACCTAGTGAGGCCCTCCGCAACTTAGTGAGACCCTGTTTCAAAATAAAGAATAAAAAATAGGGCTGGGGGTGTAGCTCAGAGGTAGAATGCCCCTGAGTTCAATCCCCAGTACTGAAAAAAGAAGAACCAGGATAAACCCAGGAACCAACATGGGTTTGAAGTCTAGACTCCTGACCAGTAGGTACTCTGAAAGTCAGTTTTTCATGTTTGTTTTTGTGGTGTTGAGCTCTGAGCTACCCTCCCCCTCCCCAGCCCTCTTTTATTTTTTATTTGGAAACAGGGCCTCCCTAAATTGCTGAGGCTGACTATGAACCTGAAATCTTCCTGTCTCAGCCTCCCAAGTACTGGGATTATAGGCGTGCACCATGCCTGGCTCCATTTTTTCATCTGTAAAATGGGGATGAGAAGCTGGGTATGGTGGGCACACCTGTAGTCCCAGTGCTTGGAAGGCTGAGACAGGAGGATCACAGGTTTGCAGCCAGCCTCAGCTACTTAGTGAGGCCCTGTTTCCAAATAATTAAAAATAGGGCTGGGAGTGTAGCTCAGAGGTAGAATGTCTCTGGGTTCCATCCCTAGTACTGCAAAAAAACAAAAACAAAAAACAAACCACAATAGGACTGGGGGTGTAGCTCAGAGATACAACACCCCTGGGTTCAAGTTCAATCCCTAGCACACTGCCCCCCCCCCCCCGCCACACACACACACGAGGTAGAATGCCCCTGGATTCAATCCCCAGTACCTCCCCCACACACACTGAAAGATGGTGACAAGAAGTCTAACCTCATCTATAAAGTGGGGAGCACAGCACCTAACCTGGCATGAACCCAGGAATTGGTCACTGAAGGGGAGGGGGTCTTGCCATGCCAGCACATGCCGAAAGACATGGCCTTGCTCCCTGAACCTAATGGGAGCCCCCCCCCAAGGGAAGGGCATGCTCTGGGGTCTCCCTGGGCCACTGCTTCTCCTTCCCCACCTCTGACCACCGTCCTGGACCTGCCTGATGGTGCAGAACCACGGGAAGCTGGCATCAGACCTTGCATCCTACCTGCGACCCTCACTCAATTCTCCCAACAGCCTTGCTGGGTTGGATGCTAACCGCCTCGTCCTGCAGATGAGGCAACAGCGCGGGCCAGGACACAGACCCCACCTGGCCGGTGTCTACAGTGCTGCGGGTGTGGCAGAGGGCGTGGGGCCCAGGCTGGGCCGGGCCACAGAGAGCATCTCTGGAACTGGGCCGGCCTGCCCACGGCTGCAGGAACCTGTGGCCGGAGGCTGGAGGGTAAGCAGGCTTGGGCAGGCCGACAGATGAGCGCCGGGCAGGGCTGTGACCCTGGTGGTGCTGGGGAGGGGAGGGTTAAGCCCCCTTCGTGATGGTGGAGATGGAGGGCTACACCCCACTTGGTGCTCCCTGCCCTGCATTGTTTGTGGCGAGGCACCCAGGCTGCCAGGGAAGAAGGTGTAGTTGGGGGGAGGGGGTGCGGGTTCCCTGACACCGAATTCATTATTGGGAGATTCCTTTTCACAATCCCTCGACACCTCCCACGGGAACCACGGGCCAGAAATGTCTGACAGCCTCTGGCGGGCCGGCTCCCGTGTCACCCGTGCCCCGGTCCCGCCCGCCCGCCTCCGAGTCCCTCCCCTCGGGTCCCGCAGCCTCTGGGCGCCTCTGCCAGGCTCAGCCTCGCGCCGCCGCCGCCGCCGCCGTGCCGGGCTCCGCGGCCAGCCCCCGGCCGTCGCCCCCCGCCGCCCGCGGTGGGTCCGCAGAGGCCGGGCGGGAGCGGCGCGCCGCACGTGGGGAGGGGGCGCCGGGGGAGGGGCCGGCCGAGGGGCGGAGCCTGGAGCCGGGCGCGCGGCCGGCGCGGGCTGACGGAGGTCAGCGGCCGCGGAGCGGACCCCGGCGTCCCGGAGGCGGCGCAGCGCCGCGCCCCCGCCCCGCCCGCGCCCCCGCCCGGCACGCGCGCGCCCCTCGCGCCGGCCCAGCTCAGCCCCAGCCCGCCGGGGGCGCAGGGCGGCGGGCGGCGCAGCGGCGCGGAGGGGATGCGGCCGCAGGCGCGGGGCCGCCGCCGCCTCTGAGCCCGAGCGCACGGAGCGCGCCGCGTCGCTGCAGCCGGCCGCGCCATGGGGAAGGAGCAGGAGCTGGTGCAGGCGGTGAAGGCGGAGGACGTGGGGACCGCGCAGAGGCTGCTGCAGAGGCCGCGGCCCGGGAAGGCCAGTGAGTGCGGGGGGCGCGGGCGGGGAGCCGGGCGGGGGTCCCCGGGGGCGGGGCGGGGCCTGCAGCGCCCAGACCCCCGGGCCGCGCGCGCCCCCAGCGCTGGAGGAGGGGCGGCACCGAGCGCGGCTGTCACCGGATCCCCGGCGGGCACCTGCGGCACCCACCTCCCGGCCCGCCGCCGGCGTTCGCATCCCTCCCTCCCCGCCCGGGCGCCCTCCCTGCCCTGGCTGCGGGCTGACGCCGGGAGGTCTCTGCTGGGGCCTTGGAAGGGCAGGGCGAGGCGGCTCCCCCCCACCCGTGGAGAGAGGGAGGGGGCCCTTGCAGCCAGGAGCGACCTGGGGGCTGACAATCCCTGTCAGACCTCCCCTCCCCACCCCATGTTTAATAACACGCTTTTCAGGGAAGGGGGTGCAGGACCACGCTGGGGGTGTGGCTGCCCGGGCATGGCCGACGGGGGTGGGGGGGCATTTATTGACCAAGCAGAGGCCCAAGGTCGCCTAGCCCAGGGCAGTCTGGGCTCCAGGCAGGGGCCGGCCTGGGGCACAAGGGCTGCGGGCCGCCTCCAGCGGATCCTGGTCCTCCCTGGCTTCCCTGCTAGGAAAGGGTATCCTGGGCAACCGGGGGCCCCCCACTGGCCATCCCTCGCTTTCCTTGCGGGGGCCCCAGGGAGGGCTGGGATCCTGGCGCTCTGATCCCAGCACTCATCCCCGCTCAGCTCCGCGCCTCCCTGGGGGCCGCCGGAGATGGATGGATGGGCGTGTGGACCGGACGGTGTGCGGCTGCGCACGCACGTATGACCGTGTCAGTGTGTCAGGGCACCTGTGCTGCTGCGAGCAGGGCTCTGCAGGTCAGCATGTGGAATCTGGCGTCCTTACTCCCTCTGTACCCCGAGACTGTCTGCAAGCTGGGAGACCCCTCCCCCTTCTCCAGGGGAATTATTAAGATCTGGGACTGCGGTGTGGGGGGTGGGGTAGGTTCTGGAAGGAGCCCGGGGACAGCTGCCCCCAATGGTCCTGACTGGCCAGCTCCTGCCCACCTCGAGCGGTCAGAGCGAAGGGCACCGGTGCCTGGTGGGCACACGGGCTGACCCCACTTCCACATCCCGGCTGGGAGGCTCTGCTTACCTGGGGCTGGTTTCAGGGCCTCAGGGCTGAGAAGGGAGGGCTTCTAGGGAGAGGGGAGACAGAAGACAGGGTAGAGGCCTCCACCTAGTGGCGGTGTGTCCTTGGGCACAGACACCAGCTTGCTGGGCCTCAGTCTCCTCATCTGTAGGGTGGGACGTCTGTGGTCCCTGCCTCGGCAGTGTAGAGAGAGCAGGAGGGTGCGCGTGAACCAATGAGGATGGCTTCCTTCGAGGGCCTTGAAGTGCGGGCCTCAGACTCCGTTTCTCCTCCCTTCTTTTCTGCCCTCCTGGAGAAGAGAGGGGGTTTTCACCCCTACCTGGTCTCTGCCTCTACCTAGTCTGGTCTCTGGGGCACGAGAGACACCTGCCCTGTCCCCCCCCAGCCCTGTATCTGTACTCTCTGACTCACAGGGGCGGGCATAATAAATCAGACGGAGAAATCCCTCCATGAATTAGCACAGTCGTCATGGCAACGCTGGCCTGCTTTGGAGTAAGATGTATTTTGATTCAGCAAAGTACAGCTGGAGTTTGGGCCACGGGGTAGGGGGCATCCAGCGGTGTCCTGGAGTGCCCCCCATCCCAGAGGGGTTCCACAACCCCTGTGTCCTGATCCCCCCCTTCCCTCCGCCCCACAGCCCTGCCACCCTAGGCTCTGCAGCCCCCCACCCTGCCTTGAGGGAAGCCTCTCTGTGCACACACAGGCGCCACACTTAGCAGCCGTCCTTGAGGGAAGGGAAGAGCCTGGCCAGGGCGCCCCGAGCCTCCCCTCGCCTGCGACCGACCCTCCCTTCCCAGGCGGCTGAGGATGCCCGGGAGGAATTCCCTGGACACTATGGTCCCCTGCCCGCCTCCCTCTCACCTTGGCCCACTAAAGGTTGCCTTCCAGCCTGGCCTTTGGATCTGACCTCCAAGGTGGGGATGGTCTCGGAAAAGCAGTTGGAGGGCTGGGGTGATGAGAAATAGGGCAGGCTGGACAGCTAGGCTGTGGGCCATCATTGATGGAGAATCCGTAGGACTTTGTGACCTCAGGGAAAGGGACTCCCAGGACCTTCAGCTTGGCCCCACTCTCCCCCTCTCCTTTCCCCTCCCCCCAGCCTCCTCTGTGCCTGCTTCATTGAGGACCTGTGTATGTGTGGGGGGGGTGGCGGGGGCAGCCTTCCTGGCCCCAGGCCCTCTTCAGTTCTATGGCCTTCCTGGGCACCCAGGGTTCCCTGCAGGCACTGTGGGGTGTCCCGAGACCTCAGCTGCTCTGCCTCTTTTCCTCCAGAGGAGACCTTGGACAGATGACCTCAGAAAGGTTCCCCTGCTGGTGCACACACCTGTAATCTTAGTACTTGGGAGGCTGAGATAGGAGGATCACAGGTTCCAGGCCAGCTTTAGCAACTTAGCGAGACCCTGTTTCAAAATAAAAAATAAAAGAGGGCTGGGGGTGTAGCTCAGAGGTAGAATGCCCCTGGATTCGATCCCCAGTAGGTAACCCTCCTCATGTAGCTCGGCCCCCTTCCTGATGGAGACCCCTCCCCACTGGTGTCTGTGTCACCTTGCAGGTGGGCTTGGCTGTGGGGTCCAGTCTGAACACCTTGTTGCACAGCCTCCTAGAGGCCCCACGTGGGAGGGAGGGAGGCCTGGCTGGGGAAGTCTGGCCAGTGCTGAGAACTGGCTACCCTGGTGTCCTGAAGAGCAGGGCCGCCCCGGGCACGGCCCCGCAGCTCAGGCGGGGGCTGGGGTCGGCCCAGCTGCAGTTTACAAAGCCCAGTACCCAAAAGTTAAGTCTCAGGCGTGGGGCCCTTCTGAGCAACCACACGGTCACGTGCCCAGGCAGCTGGCCCCGGCCATGGACCCTGTGTGGGACAAGGAAGTCGGCTCCAAGGCCAGCTCAGCATCTGTAGCCGCGGGCCCCGCGCCAGCCACGGAGGGCGCAGCTTCGAGCCCAGTCGGTGAAAGCCCTTGCCCTCAGGGAGTGCATGGTTCGGTGACAGAGAGGGACAAAACACGTGTTCCTCAGTAGCTGTGATGTGGCGGGGCCTTGGGGCGGGGCGGGTGGCTGTTTTGGATAGGAGGCTTTGCCCAGTAACGCACCCCTGGATAGAGACCTGAGGGGGTGAGAGGGGAGTCCCGTGGCTAACTGAGGGCAGAGCAAGCCTCACACGTACAAGCCGTGTGTGCAAAGGCCCGGTGGCACCAAGGTAGGTGGGGAGGGAGGTCAGAGCAAAGGCAGGGTCCACATCCTGCACAGCCATTGTCTGGCGTTAGCCTCCACCCCAGCCCGCCGGGCTCCAGAGGGTCTCCAGGGCTCTGAGTGGTGGGTGCAGAGGTCAGAGCAAGTGGCATGGAGAGGGAGCAGGGAGGCCCGTGGGAGGCCGGGGTTAGGGGTCCTGTGAGGAGTGCTGAGGAGCAGGCTTGGGGAGCAGTTGAGAAGGGCGGGACCCCGAGTGTGTTTGGAGCAAATCTTGAGGTAGTGCTGACGGGATTTGCCTGGGGCCGCCTCTTTGGTGCGGGAGAAGGGCCCCAGGCTGGTGAGAAGATGGGTCCTGGCGCCAGCAGCGTCTGAACCCCTCAGGGAGGGGCTGGGGGTGGGACCGACCCCCGCCCAGCTAGCGTTTGTGGTGCGGGTATCTGGAAATGCCCTCGGGCCGCCTTCCCACCCCAGGGGGCCGGCCGAGGCCACAGCACTGCTGGTGGCAGAGCACAGATTAGAATCCAGGTCCCTCTGGCTTCATGGGACCCTCACCCTGTGCCCTGCGGCTGAGTCCAAGACGGAGCGGAGCCCTGTAGCCAGCCCTCTGTGACTCGACTCCCTTGGCTCGCCGGCCCCCGGCCCAGCCCCCACCCCCCGTCCTGGGCCTGGACAAAGGGGCTTCTGTCCTGCCAGCCCCTCCTTTGGAGTGGCTGACCCACAAACGGGTTATGTAAGCATGGCCCGGGCAGGCAGGGGTTGGCCCAGGGCCGTGTGGACTTGAGCCACCGGGAGGCGTCGGTGGGCTGCTCTGCTCTGGCAGGCGGGCGGGCGGCTGGGGAGGCCAGGATGCGAGAGGTCCCAGGAGGCGCTCTGGGCCCTGAGGGAGGGGGTGGGCCACTGGGTGCTCTGAGCTGGGCACCTGAGCACACCCCTGCAGACCAGGGAGCCATTGGCAGGGGTGCTGAGGGCCTGCCGGCCTGCCCTCTCTGCCCTGCGGGGGGTAGGAGTCAGCCAGAAGGCCCCCCGGGGCTGGCAGCGGGGGGCTGCACCAGGGGGACGCACCTCCTTCCCCAGATACCCCATTTCCAGTGTTCCAGCCTCCCTGGCCACCCCCGGCCCCATCTGGGTCCTCCTGAGAGACAGATGGGGCCGGCTCTCTCCCGCCCACCCGTGGCAGGTGCCGAGCCAGCGTCCTGAGGGAGGGGGTGTGTGTACACATGTGGGTGCGTGACCCCGTCTCCTGTTCCCTGGCGGGGCAGCCCAGAGTCCTTGGCGCGGTGAACTCCCCTCCCCAGCTCAGTCCACGGGAAGCCAAGACCCAAAGAGCTGGCACCTGGCGCAGAGCGTGGGGTGGGGCCGAAAGCGTGTTTGTAGACTGAGGAGCTGGCGCCGCCCCCAGCCTCCCCTGCGCTGGGCTCCCTCACCGTGTCTCCTCCCGCAGAGCTCCTGGGCTCCACCAAGAAGATCAATGTCAACTTCCAGGACCCGGACGGGTGAGTTCCCAGCCGGGGTGGGCAGCCTGGGAGGGCCCGGCGCCCGCGCCTCTCCTAGACTTCTCCTTTGCCTGCCCAGCTTCTCCGCCCTGCACCACGCGGCCCTGAACGGCAACACAGAACTGATCAGCCTGCTGCTGGACGCGCAGGCTGCGGTGGACATCAAGGACAACAAAGGCAAGGCTGGCCCGGGGCCTGGAGGCCAGGGGCGGGGGCACGGTCCCCCAGTAGGGGTCAGCTTGGGTCAAGGCAGGGCGTCGTGGGGTCAGAGGTCAGGGTCGGCTCCCAACAGCCCCGCCTCCCCCAGGCATGCGGCCTTTGCACTATGCAGCCTGGCAGGGCCGGAAGGAGCCCATGAAGTTGGTGCTGAAGGCGGGCTCCGCAGTGAACGTCCCGTCCGACGAAGGCCACATCCCCCTGCACCTGGCGGCCCAGCACGGTCACTACGATGTGGTGAGGCTGTGTGGGGTGGGCAGGGCCGTGGGGCTGGCATGCCCGGGGCTGGCGTGCCGGGCTGACGGTGCTTGGGGCCCGCAGTCCGAGATGTTGCTGCAGCACCAGTCCAACCCGTGCATGGTGGACAACTCCGGGAAGACGCCCCTGGACCTGGCTTGTGAGTTCGGCCGTGTTGGGGTAAGTCTCCCCGGCGACTCCACCTGCCTGTTCTCCTCTCCTGGGGCGAGGGTTGGGGGGGCAGCCCTGAGCCAGGGCCCCCCTACCCTGACCCCTCCTCCAAGGTGGTCCAGCTACTCCTGAGCAGCAACATGTGTACGGCCTTGCTGGAGCCGCGGCCGGGGGACACCACTGACCCCAACGGCACCAGCCCGCTGCACCTGGCAGCCAAGAACGGCCACATCGACATCATCAGGTACAGCCATGGGGACAGCCTTGGGGCTCCTGGGGCTCGGTGGCATCCAAGGGATCAGGGTTCCTGCTCTGGGCCAGGAGGTCAGACAGGGGCATCCAGAGAGCCCCAGGATGTGGTCAGGCCTCCAGCTGTGGCCTCCAGCTGCCCAGGTGAAGGGGGAGCAGGAGGGTAGGCGGGCTTCTCCAGCACCTCAGCCTGGCTCCCAACTGGCCTTGCACTTGCCGGGGCCTCGTGAAGGGGCTTCTCTGAGGCTGTTTCTCCTCCCACGAAGTAAAGCTCACGCAGTGCCTTCGTGGGGATTGGACAGGAGAGTAGCTAGGAAGAATTAGCAAGAGATGGGCCTCTGAGGAGTGCTTGGGACACACAGCGGAGCTAGCTTGTCCTCTGACGTGAGCGGGCAGTGGGGACGTCTGGGCCTTAGGCCTGGTGCGAGGGTGCCGGGGGCAGGGGGGCTCCTGCTCAAGGGCCCTGCCCTCTCTTCCCCCAGACTCCTCCTCCAAGCCGGCATCGACATCAACCGCCAGACCAAGTCCGGCACTGCCCTGCATGAGGCCGCGCTCTGCGGGAAGACGGAAGTCGTCCGGCTGCTGTTGGATGTGAGTCTGAGGCCCGCGGGAACGGGAACCCGGGGAGGACGTGGGGTCCCTGACGGGCCTTGCCTTTCCGCACGTGCAGAGCGGCATCAACGCCCAAGTGAGGAACACCTATAGCCAGACAGCGCTGGACATCGTGCACCAGTTTACCACATCCCAGGCCAGCAAGGAGATCAAGCAGCTGCTGCGAGGTGGGCCTGGGCGGGGCCGGGGCCGGGGGCGGGGCCTGGGGGGCAGCTCACGGGACTCGGGGTCCACCTCCTGCGTTCCCAGAGGCGTCGGCGGCCCTGCAGGTCCGGGCAACCAAGGATTACTGCAACAATTACGACCTGACTAGCCTCAACGTGAAGGCCGGGGACATCATCACAGTAAGGAGGGCGGAGGGGCGGCTGTGGCGGGGACAGGTATGACCTGGGCACGCTTACCCAGAACGCCCTCCTGCTGCTGCGGTAGGGGTGGGGTGCTGGCAGCAGACCTCCCTGGAGGGGCATCTTCCCAAGCACGCCCCCCACTCATGCGACCAGGTCCTGGAGCAGCACCCAGATGGCCGGTGGAAGGGCTGTATCCATGACAACCGGACAGGCAATGACCGGGTGGGCTACTTCCCGTCCTCCCTGGGTGAGGCCATCATCAAGCGAGCAGGCAAGTCTCACTGGGCCAGGAAGCGGCTGCCGAGGTGTCGGCCGGGCAGGGGCTGGGGTCCAGCAGCATGTCCCATGGGCTGTCTCCTCACCGGCGCCGGACACGCACCCATTCCATGGACATTGTGTACCTGCCATGTTCCTTTTGGGAGCTGGCCACTGGGGACTAGGGACACGTGGGGACTCACTTTGTTCCTACTCCGGAGGGGCTTGCCCCAGGTGAGAGGGAGCGTGTGCACGGTGAAGTAAACACAGGAAGCACGCCAGCCAGTGACACAGAACGTGGAGGTGCCTGCTTTAGGCAGGGAGGTCAGAGGTCAGAGGTCAGGGAAGGCCCGGGCAGGGGGAGGCTGGCCTGGGCAGAGCAGTTCAGGCCCTGGGAACCACGTGTGCAAAGGCACGGAGGCAGGAAGGCGCTGTCACTTGGGGTCCGCAGAGGGGAGGTGGGACCAGGTGGAGGAGCCCTGTGGCTGGTTTCGTGTGGCGTGGCTGAGGGGCCAGTTCACCTTCTACAGAGGACACAGAGATGGACAGGTGGTGCTGTCTAGTCCTGAGTGAGAGTCTCAGCCTCAGGTTCCTGTGGCTTACCTGTCCCCTAGCACAGAGAAGGTCACGTCTCCAACAGTGCTCAGGCCACTGGCAGGACACCTGGCCCCAGCCCCCCCCCCAGCTGAACATCCGGGGTGGGGAGGGGTCTCCTGAGACAGCAGGGCAGGAGAAGGCTGTGGCATGGTCACAGAGGTGTGTGTGCACGCCTCTGCCCCCTTCCCCCGCCCTCCCCGTGTCAGGCCCTGTCTGGGCGGCCCGGGGCTCAGGGCAGCTGTGCTTGGCCTGCAGGGTCCCGAGCAGGCAGTGAGCCAAGCGCGCCCCAGGGAAGCGGTGTATCAGGGCCCTCTGCGCCCCCGGAGGAGATCTGGGTGCTAAGGAAGCCTTTTGCAGGTAGGCGGGGGCCTTGGGAGGCCTTGGGGTGGCCGTGCTTCTGGCAGGCACCACAGTGGAGCCAGGCAGGGCCCCCGCCGGCCTCACACTCCCTGTGCTGGTAGGTGGAGACCGCAGCGGCAGCCTGAGCAACGTGGCTGGTGGCCGGAGTGGTGGGGGCCATGCCCTGCACGCGGGCTCTGAAGGGGTCAAGGTCAGTGGGACGGCGGCCAGGGCTGGGGCGCTGGGGTGGCCAGGGCTGGAGCAGCACTGGTGAACTGGCCTTTTTTTTTTTTTTTTTTGAGGATAATATATAGGGAAAGTATTTTTATTTAAAAAAGAATGAAAACAAACGCATTGACGTGCCCAATGGATAAGCGAGACTAAAGTGCTCAAGCTGGTAGGCTAAACTGGCCTTTCTTGGTGACAGCTGCTGGCCACGGTGCTTTCCCAGAAGTCCATCTCCGAGTCCAGCCCAGGGCACAGTCCCAGCGAGCCTCCAGAGGGCTCTGCGGGTAAGAGCAAGGGCCTCCCCCGCTGCACTGGCCGGGCGGGGGGGGGCACTGAGCAGCCCTCGCCCTGCCACCCCTTGTCATCACCAGGTGCAGCCCGGTCCCAGCCTCCGGCAGCCCACGCTGGCCAGGCCTACGGGGAGCAGCCGCCCAAGAAGCTAGAGGCAGCCTCTGAGGGCAAGGTACAGGGCCCGGGCCGGCTCCCAGGGCCGGCTCGGGTGGGGGGCTGACATTCTGACGGGCACCCGGGCAGTCGGCCTGGCCTGGCCACAGCAGCCGCTGGGGGCTTTGACAGGCCAGACCCTGTCCTCCTTTCTGTCTGTGTGTCGTGTGTGCGCACACCCGGGCGTACAGGTGTTGTCTGTTGTGTAGGCTGTGAGCTAGCGTGTACACTCTTGTGGACATACAGTGATGGCTCTGTGTGTGTGTGTGTGTGTGTGTGTGTGTGTGTGTGTAACTGTGACTGCTAGCCAGGCAAACTCGAGTGCAGTTGTGCGGGATGGGCGTGAGGCACAGGTGTGTTCATGGGTGCGGTGGGGTGCGCGTGGTGCACTTGCGTGCTGGGGGTGTGAGCTGCTGGCTGAGTCCTGCCTGGCAGAGGAGGCGAGGCACCCTGCCTGTGGGCACCGAGTCCACCTTCCGGGGAGATGGGGGGCAGCGCTGAGCAGTCCCACTCGAAACCCCTTTCCCCAGAGCCCCCTCACATGGGGCCACACCACCCGCCTCCCCGAGATGGTGTGGGTGTCCCTGGTGCAGGCGCGGGGGGAAGGTCAGGACGATGTGACGTGGACAGCAGCTGGACCCTCCTGGTGGAGCCCACAGAAGAAGGCCAGAGGGCTGAGGACGGTGCAGGATGGCAGATCAAGGAGCGCCGGGGCCAGGCTCGCTGGGGCCCGGCTGCAGAGGAACCACGGATGGCTGATCCAGCGCTCCATGGCCCGCCAGCTGAGCAGAGAAGGAGGCGCCGTGGCGGCTGGGGCGCAGGCCCGGCAGTGGGCGGCTGCAGTCGGTGCCTTGTGTCTTCCAGAGTGCCGAGGCGGTCAGCCAGTGGCTCGCCACGTTCCAGCTACAGCTCTACGCCCCCAACTTCACCAGCGCCGGCTACGACCTGCCCACCATCAGCCGCATGACCCCTGAGGTGAGCTGCAGGTTGGCCATCAGCCGCGCCCCTTTCCAAAGCCGGGCCCGCCCGCTAAGAGGCCTCCTCTCTGCCTAGGACCTCACAGCCATCGGTGTCACCAAGCCGGGCCACCGGAAGAAGATCACGGCAGAGATCAGCGGCCTGAGCATCCCTGACTGGCTGCCTGAACACAAACCCGTAAGGCTCCCCACAGCCTGGAGGCCGAGCCAGGACCAGCAGACAGCCTGCCTGCCTTCCTGGCTCCAGCCCTCACTGCCGTCTGCCTGGACAACCTGTTTGTCCATCATGGGCGCTGGGGCCAGCCTCCCACGGGTGACACCGTCAGGATGAGGGAGCCTGAAGCCAGGGCAGCACCCCTCGGCACTGCCCACCATGCACTCGTGCAGAGAGCAGAGGGGCCCGGGCCGGCCGTGCGCCCTGTGGACGTGCGCAGAATACACGCCAGGCACCCCCGGCAACTGCACGCACACACAGGTGCCACCGCGTGGGCTGGCCGTGCCAGTAGCTGACAACCCGGTTTCTGGTGGTACCTGCACAGACCTCGGCCTGTGCTCTTACTAATAAGGAGGTGCCATGCTGGGGCAGCTTCTGGGCCTGAAGAAGGTGGGTCCAGGGCCACCCAACTTGATGGCTCTCTGAGTACCCACCCCTCCCTGGAGAGGTGCCAGTGGCCACCCAAAGCCCCACGGGAACCTGGATCTGGTGATCAGGTTCAGCTCGGGGGTCCTCCTGGGAGCCTGTCTGGACCCCGTGGGCCTCGCCTCACTCTGTCACCGGTGTGACTGAGGGTGCTGAGTGTCGGTGCCTGAGTGGCGTCTGGCTGGGGGCTCGGGAGAATCAGGCGGTTCTTGGTGAAGCCCATGCGGATGTTTGCACTCGAGCGTGATGTGGCGGTGTGGCGTGTGCGAGGCCGTGCAGCTGACGTGGGTGGGAAACAGCAGAGAGCGTGAGCTTGATCAGGAGGGGGTGTTGAGGCCCGTGTGCAGCTGGGAGTGCAGGGTGCACGTGTAGGCACGTATCTGATGTGGCACTGTGTCTGTGTCGCCACGCGTGGGCGTGTCTCCTCCGGGCACTGCCCGTGGCCAGGCGAGGAAGCGTCTTCTGCTCTCTGACACTGTGTCCTGAGGCGCTGTCTCCTGTGCGTGTGTGTGCGTGTGCTGGCTCTGTGCGCGTGCCAGTCGCCCAGAGGCCATGCTGAGGAGCTGGCCCGGTGCTCCCACGCCTACACTGTCTCCAGCACTGACACCTCCGTTTGTCCTTCTGTCTGTCTGTGCCCCGCTGGCCCGGTGCCCCCTCCTCCAGCAGCTCAAGTTGGCGGGCAGGGTGTGGGCAGCTGGCTTGGGCTGCCCCTCTGTGTCCCCTGCTCCGCAGGCTAACCTGGCCGTGTGGTTGTCCATGATCGGCCTGGCCCAGTACTACAAGGTGCTGGTGGACAACGGCTACGAGAACATCGACTTCATCACCGACATCACCTGGGAGGACCTGCAGGAGATCGGCATCACCAAGCTGGGTGAGGCCCGCCCCCGCCCCGGCCTGCGCCCCGCGCCCCAGGCCCTCCTGACCTGCCCTGTGCCCCACCCAGGACACCAGAAGAAGCTCATGCTGGCAGTGAGGAAACTGGCGGAGCTGCAGAAGGCAGAATACGCCAAGTATGAGGGGGGACCCCTGCGCCGCAAAGCGCCCCAGTCGCTGGAGATGATGACCATCGAGTCGCCGCCCCCCCCTGAGCCCGCCCCAGCTGACTGCCAGTCCCCGAAGATGACCACCTTTCAGGACAGTGAGCTCAGCGGCGAGCTGCAGGCGGCCCTGACCGGCCCAGCGGAGGGGGGCGCGGCCGCGGCCGAGAAGCCCTCCAACCACCTGCCGCCCACCCCGAGGGCCACCACGCGGCAGGAGCCCAGCCTTGGCGGGCGCGCTCGGCACATGAGCAGCTCTCAGGAGCTTCTGGGTGATGGGCCCCCCGGGCCTGGCAGCCCCATGTCACGGAGCCAGGAATACCTGCTGGATGAGGGGCCGGCCCCTGGAACCCCCCACAAGGAGGCCCGACCCGGCCGCCATGGCCACAGCGTCAAGAGGGCCAGCGTGCCCCCAGTGCCCGGCAAACCGCGGCAGGTCCTCCCACCAGGCGCCAGCCACTTCACGCCCCCCCAGACGCCTACCAAAGCCCGGCCAGGCTCCCCCCAGGCCCTTGGGGGGCCTCACGGTCCAGCCCCAGCCACGGCCAAGGTGAAGCCCACCCCACAGCTGCTGCCACCAACGGAGCGACCCATGTCACCCCGCTCCCTTCCTCAGTCGCCCACACACCGCGGCTTTGCCTACGTGCTGCCCCAGCCTGTGGAGGGCGAGGCAGGGCCAGCCGCTCCGGGGCCCGCACCCCCGCCTGTGCCAGCGGCTGTGCCTACGCTGTGCCTGCCTCCGGAGGCGGACGCGGAGCCAGGGCGGCCCAAGAAGCGTGCCCATAGCCTGAATCGCTACGCGGCCTCTGACAGCGAGCCTGAGCGGGACGAACTGCTGGTGCCCGCCGCCGCGGGGCCCTATGCCACGGTCCAGCGGCGCGTGGGCCGCAGCCACTCGGTGCGGGCGCCTGCGGGCACCGACAAGAATGTCAACCGCAGCCAGTCCTTTGCTGTGCGGCCCCGCAAGAAGGGGCCCCCGCCACCTCCACCTAAGCGCTCCAGCTCAGCCATGGCCAGTGCCAACCTGGCTGACGAGCAGGCTCCGGAGGCTGAGACTGAGGACGGCCACCTGGGGGTCCGGGCACAGCGCCGGCGGGCTAGCGACCTGGCTGGCAGCGTGGACACTGGCAGCGCCGGCAGTGTGAAGAGCATCGCAGCCATGCTTGAGCTGTCTTCCATCGGGGGCGGGGGAAGGGCTGCCCGGAGGCCTCCCGAGGGCCACCCCACGCCGCGTCCTGCCAGCCCGGAGCCCGGCCGGGTGGCCACCGTGCTAGCCTCAGTGAAGCACAAAGAGGCCATCGGGCCCGACGGTGAGGTGGTGAACCGGCGCCGCACGCTCAGTGGGCCCGTCACTGGACTTCTGGCCACTGCCCGTCGGGGCCCCGGGGAGCCGGCAGATCAGGGCCACTTTGGGGAGGACGGTGCAGCTCGGCAGCGACCTCGGGGGCCAGCCAAGGGCGAGGCGAGTGCTGAGGGCCCACCCCTGGCCAGGGTGGAGGCCAGCGCCACACTCAAGAGGCGCATTCGGGCCAAGCAGAGCCAGCAGGAGAATATCAAGTTCATCCTGACCGAGTCTGACACGGTCAAGCGCCGGCCCAAGGCCAAGGAGCGGGAGGCTGGGCCCGAGCCGCCCCCGCAGCTGTCCGTGTACCAGAACGGCACGGCCACCGTGCGGCGCCGGCCTACCTTGGAGCAGGCTGGGCCCCCGGAGCTGCCCCCACCGCCCCCACCCGCTGAGCCCCCACCCGCTGACTCGGCGCATCTGCCCCCGCTGCCCCTGCCTGACGGGGATGCCCGGAAGCCGGCAAAGCCGCCCGTCTCTCCCAAGCCTGTCCTGGCTCAGCCAGTGCCCAAGATCCAGGGCTCACCCACGCCCGCCTCCAAGAAGGTGCCGCTGCCAGGACCTGGTAGCCCAGGTAGGTGCAGGCAGCCAGGTAGGGCAGGGTGAGAAAGGGCACAGGCCCCTACCCTCTCCTGCATCCCAGTCTGAGGGGTTTTCTCTTGAATTTGATGAACTTCTGGTGGGGTGGGTGGGAGTGTCCACACACCCCTTCTCAACCACCACGGGACTTTGTGCCAGCCCAGAGATTGGAGCGAGGTGGACACGGTCCTCCCCTTGCACGACCTAGGAGGCGCCGAGGTCCATAAATAGTACACCTGTGCAGATAGGACTCTCCACCCGCTCTGGAGTTACTCAGGTCCAGGAGGCAGGGAGGCTTCCAGGCAGGACAGGTGCCAAGGCCCTGAGGCAATCAAGCAACTGGAGGGCCAGTGTGGCTCCCGAAGGCCACACCTGGAGGGAGTTCCGCAGTGAGATGGAAACAGGTTGCATGTGGCGGCGCGCGGGCGGCAGGGATGCCAGCGTGATCCTCCCCGCAGAAGTGAAGCGCGCCCACGGCACGCCGCCGCCCGTGTCTCCCAAGCCGCCGCCGCCGCCCACCGCGCCCAAGCCCCCCAAGGCCGCGGCAGGACTGCAGTCGGGCAGCGCCAGCCCTTCGCCTGCGCCCTCTCCCGCCCGCCAGTCGCCCGCCGCCCTGGCCAAGCCCGCCAGCACGCCGCCCTCCTTGAGCGCCAGCCCCGCCAGGCCCCCGTCCCCGGGCGCACCCGCAATGCACGTGCCCGCCAAGCCCCCTCGAGCTGCAGCCGCCGCCGCTGTGGGCTCCCCCGCCGCCCCCGACGGCGCCTCTCCGGGGGACAGCGCGCGACAGAAGCTGGAAGAGACCAGCGCGTGTCTGGCCGCGGCGCTGCAGGCGGTGGAGGAGAAGATCCGGCAGGAGGACGGGCAGGGCCCGCGGTAGGTGGGGCGACCCAGGAGGGGGCGGGGCCGGCCGGCCGGCTTGGGAGGGCTGGAGGGCGGGGCCGACCGGCCTGGGAGGGCTGCGGGGCGGGGCCTGGAGGGGCGGGGCCGACCGGCCTGGGAGGGCCCCTGGGCTGGACCCGCCCCCTCACGCGCGCCCGCCCGCAGCACGTCGGCGGCCAAGGAGAAGAGCACCGGTAGCATCCTGGACGACATCGGCAGCATGTTCGACGACCTGGCCGACCAGCTGGACGCCATGCTGGAGTGAAGCGGCCGCCCATGTCGGGCCCGCGGCGCCCTTTACCTCAGGGCGGGCACCTCGGGGCGCGGGGCGGACCCGGTGGGGGCGGGGTGGGCCATGCTGCCCAGCCCCGGCACAAGCACAACTCCCGCCCCTGGCCCTGGCCGGGCCAGCCTGGGGCACCGCCTGGCCGGGGGCTCCAAGGGCTCTGGGCAGGCGCGCTGCCCCGCGGGAGCCCGACCCTGTCTGCTGCTCCCCGTGCAATAACTGCTGGGTCCCCGCCGCCCGGGCGGCTCTGTCCTTACCGGTGGAGGGCGCCCCCTCCAGAGCCGTGCGAGAGAAGGGGCAGCTGCCGTGGGCCCCTCCCCAATCTGTGGCAGAGCACAGGCCTATGCCCAGCACAGAACTGCCCGTTGGGGAACCTCTGCCAGCCGCTCCGGGCAGCACAAAGAGCGGGGGGGGGCTGAGGTTGGCTTGCCCCAATGCACACCCAGAATATAAGCTATCAAGAGTATTAATTTATTGGGAATGAGCTGAGGCAGATTTCCCCAGAGAAACAAAAAGGTATAACTTTAACAAATATATATTTAAAGAAGAAGTATTATTGATTCTATAGAAAACCATTTACCAACTGAAAGGACTTTGGAGACAAAAGCTGTCAGGCCCAGGCCATCCGCCTTGCTCCCTCCCTCCATGCAGGAGCAGCTGGGCAGGGCTGCTAGCACACAGGGGGGCCGGGGAGGGCGGGCTCTGCCCAGGGTCTCTCAGCCCTTCTGTCCAGTAACTTCTGTGTGTTTGAAGAACTTGGAGGATGTGCCTTGCTGGCTGATGGTTTGTGTCCTCCTCCATGCCACCGAGGCCGGGCCATGGCCATGTCCCAGGCGTGACGGCACGAGGGCATGTCAGCCAAGTGACAGTAGTGTGGGTGCAGGGGTGTGCATGCCAGGCCGAGGGGGGATGTGTGTACGAGGGTGTGCCCACCCCTTCCTCCCCAGGGCCCCATGCTGGCCCTGCACAGGCAGCCAGCCACCCCACTTGAGTTCCCACGGACGCTTCTGCTCATGGTCCAAGGCTGTGTTGTGTGGTCATTCTCGCCCTCTCTCTCTTCCTCTTTTCCTCCCTCCAAAAAGTACTGACTGGTCTCCTCTATAGTGTTTGCTGATCCACAAGTGTTGGGCACAACTTTGACATTTCTTAAAAAAATAATTAAAAAAAAAAAAAGCCGAAAACCAGCGATTGTGGTGCAGGCTGGTGGAGGGGGCTGGCTAAGGTGGTGCCTGGGCATGGGGCCCCTTCCGACTCTCACATCCGGAGCTTCCCGGGCCTCTGCTTGGTGGGTGGCCCAGGCCGGGCCGGCAGGTGGGGAAGAGTCTGGGCAGGGAGCTACTGTTGGCTGTCAATAAACAGCAGGAAATGGAGCTGCCTGGCTCACTCTCTGAGGCACGGGGTGGGGAGTGGGGCACGGGGCTGGAGGCTGGGAGCAAGGGGTCCGGAGCTGCCTCCTACAGGGAGGGAGGGTCCCCGGCCTCCCTCCCCGCTGTTGCCAGCGTGCGCCAACATCTTGAGGGCAGGACCACAGTGTGTGCAACTTTTATTTCAACCAGGAAGTAATCAAATAAGTCTATATACAGTCTAAAAACAGTAGAAAAGGTGAGTAAAAAGGCCCACGGTCCATCTGGAGTGGGGACGAGGCAGGGGCCGGGTGAGCATCGTACCTGGCACCCAGAGAGGAGTGGGTGTGGCCCCGGCCACATGAGTAGGGCCGAGTCGAGCAGAGGAGTGCAGGGCAGGGAGGGCACGGCCCGGCCACCTGAGCCCTGCCTCCCCACGGGCAGGGATAGACCCAGAGGCACCTCTGCGCCTGGCCCGGCTCACACAGGCCCAGGCAGCTTCTGCTAGCATGTCCAAACCTGCAAAGAAAGGGCTGTTTCAGGTGTCCCCGTGGCCAAGGATGCCTGCCGTCACACCTGCCCTACCCCGGGGCCACTAGCTCCTTAGCCCCTGCACCCCTCCATCCTGTGCAGCCCCTGGGAGTGGTCTGAGCCCCAGGCACTGACCTTCACGGTGCTATCCACAGCCCCTGAGAAGAGCCGGCCCCGGGACACGGCCAGGGCGGTCACACTGCCCTGGTGGCGCAGGAGGGTCTGCGTGCAGATCATGTTATCCATGCTCCAGACCTGGGGGCACACGGGCGTGAGTGTCCACCCGCGCCCAGCCACCCTCCCTCTGGGCCTCCTGCCGCGGCCGGGCCAGCACGTACCCTGAGGGACCGGTCATAGGATGCACTGAAGACCTTGGTCTGGTCTGGTGTTGAGATGACCGCCAGGGCGTACACGGTGCCCACGTGGCCCGTGAGGGTCCGCACCTGCTCCTTCGACTCGATGTCCCACACCTGGAGGG
>PVLC010023029.1:0-26079 GCA_004027655.1 Graphiurus murinus | reverse complement strand
GAAAAAAAAAAAAAGGAAGGAGGGGCTGAGGGTGTAGCTCAGAGGTAGAATGCCCCTAAATTTTAATTCTTAGTACCTCCTCCCCCTGCCAAAAAAAGGATGGGGGGTGTGGCTCAGTGGTAGAGCCCCACTAGGTCCATCCCCAGTACCACACACACACATAAAGATCAAATCTGCAGTGTGTGTGTGTGTGTGTCACTGAGGATTGAACCCAGGTGCATTTTACCTATGAGCTACACTCCCAGCCCTGTTTTATTATTATTTTTTTAAATTTGGAAACAGGGTCTTGCTGGGTTGATGAGAGTCTCACTACTTGCTGTTCCAGTCTGTCCTTGAACCTGCAATCCTCCTGTTTCAGTCTCCCAAGTACTGAAATTGCAAGTGTTCATCACCATTCTTGGTGTTAAATTTGCACTTTTTTTTTTTGTGGGGTTGGAGATCAAACTCAGGCAAACACTTGGTAGGCAAGCACTCTACCACTAAGGTACACCCCTAGCCCTCTGTATTAACAAACAAACAAAAAAGAGATCTAGAATACAGAGCCGGCTGTCGTCTGGTATGAGGTGGAGGGTGACATCTCCTCTGAATCCTCCCATCCATCAAGAGGCCAGCTCTTGAATTCACAGGCCTGAATTTTTCAGAGAGCTGTACACAAATTGCTTTTCCTTCTATCCTTTAAAATTTGGCTCTTTTACATTCATTACCATACCAATTCTGCCAGCTGACTGTGCTTTGGTTGTTTTGCAGAATCCACCCACATTAGCACTACCCATCTTGTGGAACATAAGTCCCTTCTACTCTGGACTTTTTCACTTTGAAATGTAGCAGGTCTCTAGAGACCTCCTCAGATGTTCCTCAGTAAGAATTTATAAAAATCACTTCCTGAGAGTTTGTTCCTAACATGACCTTAACTTGTTCTTATGGCTTAGTTCCCATCTTAGTTCTCCCCAAGAATATGGACCCGTCTGGCTCCCCCACATGCTGGAGAAGATGCCAGCCTACTGAGCAGAGGCAAGTAACTTACGCTGGTTCTGTTTGGGCTGGTTGGTTCTGCCAGGAGGTCGTCCTCTCCGCTTCTTGGCTGGTGGTGGGGCTGGGGTCACAGGTTGAGGCTCTGGCTCTGGTTCAATCTCTACTGCAGGCTCCTCCTCATCCTCATTGTCATCCAAATCTGGCTCAGCATTTTCTTCTCATGAAATCAAGAAGTATAGGTGGTAGAGTAAGAGTGGTGGGAGAAAGCAAATAGTTACACTCTGTGAAGTCTCACTCTTCCTTTATTATTTATTTATTTATTTTTTGCGGTACTGGGGATTGAACTCAGAGGCGTTCTACCTTCGAGCTACACTCCCAGCCCTATTTTTTACTCTTTATTTCGAAACCGGGTCTCACTAAGTTGCGGAATGCCTCACTAGGTAGCTGAGGCTGGCCTCGAACCCGGATCCTCCGGTCTCAGCCTCCCAAATGCTGGAATTACAAGCGTGCGCCACCAAGCCCGGCTCACTCTTCCTTTATTAAAAAAGCCCTGTTGGCTGGGTGTGGTGGCAAGGGCTTGTAATCTCAGCACTTGGGAGGCTGAGACTGGAGGATCCAGGTTCACAACCAGCCTCAGCTACTTAGCGAGGCTCTCCACAACATAATGAGACCCTGTTTCAAAATAAAGAATAAAAAAATAGGACTGGGGATTAGCTCGGAGGTAGAATGTGCCTGGGTTCAATCCCCAGTACTTAAAAAAAAAAAAAAAAGGCTGGGGAGCTGGGTGGGTGTAGTGGCACATTCTTGTAAAAATAGGACTTGGAGCCGGATGCTTGTAATTCCAGCATTTGGGAAGCTGAGACCAGAGGATCTGGGTTCTTGGCCAGCTTCAGATATCTAGTGAGGCACTCCGCAACTTAGTGAGACCCTGCTTCAAAATAAAGAATAAAAAATGGAGCTGGGGGTGTAGCTCGGAGGTAGAATGCTCCTGAGTTCAATTCCCAGTACCAAAAAAAAAAAAAAAAAAAAAAAAAGGACGGACTTGGGAGACTTTAGACAGGATGATCACAGGTCCACACGGTCAGCCTCATCTACTTAGTGAGGCCCTTCACAACTTAGTGAGACTCTGTTTTAAATAAAAAATAAAATAGGGCTAGGGGGTGTAGCTTATGGGTAGAATGCCCCGGGTACAATTCCCAGTTCCGAGAAAAAAAAAAAAGCCTCCTTTAAAAATGATTTTGCTGTAACTTTTTATATCAGCACTTGTAGGATAAACTGGTATCATGAAAGAATTAAGCAAATGAACTTAAATACTATAATGTTTTCGGGTGTTTTGGGGGGCAGAATTAGAATCCATGGGCATTCTATATCTGAGCTACATCCCTGGCCCTATTTTTATTTGGAAACAGGGTCCTGCTAGGTTGATGAAAGTCTCACTACTTGCTGAGATTGTCCTCGAAGCTGCAACCCTCCTGTCTCAGCCTGTGAAGCACTGGGATTATAGGCATGTACCACCACAAATAGCCTTTTTTTTTTTTTTTTTTTGGCAGTACTGGGGATTGAACCCAGGGGCATTCTAACTTCAAACTACACCCCCAGTCCTCCCCCCCTCCCTTTTTTTTTTTGTGGTACTGGGGATTGAACTCAGGGGCATTCTACGTCCGAGCTACACCCCCAGCCCTACTTTTTATTCTTTATTTTGAAACCGGGTCTCACTAAGTTGCGGAGTGCCTCACTAGGCAGCTGAGGCTGTCCGCGAACCCGGATCCTCCAGTCTCAGCCTCCCAAATGCTGGGATTACAAGCGTGCGCCACCACGCCCGGCTCCCCTCCCTTTTTTGAGACAGGGCCTTGTTAACTATTTTTTTGCGGTACTGGGAATTGAACTCCAGGACATTCTACCTCCGAGCTACACCCCCAGCCTTATTTTTTATTCTTTATTTTGAAACCGGGTCTCACTAAGTTGCGGAGTGCCTCACCAGGTAGCTGAGGCTGGCCGCGAACCCGGGTCCTCCGGTTTCAGCCTCCCGAATGCTGGGATTACAAGTGTGCGCCACCACGCCTGGCTAGGGCCTTGTTAACTTGCAGAGTCTGGCCTTGAACAAGCAACTCTCCTGTCTTAACCTCCCAAGCACTGGGATCATAGGAGTACACCACTACGCTTGGCTCCAAATCTTTTGTGTGTGTGTGTGGTACTGGGGATTGAACCCAGAGGCATTCTACCTTTGAGCTATACCCCTAGCCCAATTTTATTTCTTATCTGGAAAAAAGGTCTCGCTAGATTTCTAAGAGTCTCACTACTTGGGGACTGAACTCAGGGGCATTCTACCTCTGAGCTATACCCCCAGCCCTATTTTTTATTCTTTATTTTGAAACCAGGTCTCACTAAGTTGCGGAGGGCCTCACTAGGTAGCTGAGGTTGGCCTCGAACCCGGATCCTCTGGTCTCAGCCTCCCAAATACTGGGATTACAAGCGTGGGCCACCATGCCCGGCTTCAAGAGTCTCACTAGTTGCTGAGGCTGTCCTTGAACCTTTAATCCTCCTGTCTCAGCCTCCCAAGAACAGGGATTACCAGGGTGAGCCACTATGCCTGGCTTATTTTTATTTAGAAACAGAGTCTCGCTAGGTTGATGAGCCTCATTACTTGCTGAGGTTGTCCTCAAACCTGTGATCCTCCTGTCTCAGCCTCACGAATACTGGGATTACAAGCATGTACCACCATGCCTGGCTTAAACTAAGTGATTTCTAAGGCACACTTAAACCACAACAGGTGGAATACAAACTTCTGACCTTACTTTGGGGCTACTGTACTGCCCACACTTATAGGCAGCCAAAAAGCTTGTTACCCTTTGCCTTCTATGTGGCACAAAGTGCACACTGTCTGTTTTCCTCCAAAAAGAACAGGTTATTAATGTACTCACTTTCTCTGGAACAAAATGTTTAAATTTAGAGATCTGTGGGTAAATGCCTGATTTTCAGGACAAAATGCCTCATTTTTCAAGTGACTAAAATCCTAAGTGAAGATGCAGGGAACACACTAGTAGGTGGCAGTGTGTCAAGAACAAGCTGCTTCCCTCTTGAACTTATCCAAGCCACTGTTGCTGAAGTTGGCCCAACGCCTAGAAAACTAACAAATTGAGTCAGAAATGGGGGGAGGGAGGATTACACAAAAAAAGGTTAATGGAGCAAAGGCTTATTGGTTTGGAGAAATTCTAGCAAAAAGCCTTGAAAATAGCAGTAGACTCTGCTGGTCAATCTCTGCAGATGGTCAACAGTGGGACATCTGGGATGGGATAAATAAGGTTGTGTGGCCTTTGTCAGCAATGGGATGGAGTCCAGACTGATTTCCATGTTGGGTGGGTGACTGGACAGAAACAGACACTCGTTTAAAGATCCCAAACCAAACTCTGTGCTCTACTAACCAGCAGTGCAGAAAACAGAAGAACTGCAGAAATCTATTAGAAACCACCAATAAGCTGGATGTGGTGGTGCACGCCTATAATCCTAGTACTTGGGAGGCTGAGACAGGAGGATCGAAGGTTCAAGGACAGCCTCAGCAAGCAGTGAGACTCTCATCAACCTAGCAAGACCCTGTTTCCAAATAAGAAATAAAACTGGGCTGGGATATAGCTCAAAGGTAGAATGCCTCTGAGTTCAAATCCCCAGTATCACCCAAAAATCAATAATCTCTTTAGCCTCAAGATGCTTCTGGCAATGCACAATTAGGGAGTAAAGCTGGCCTTGCTGAAGATGAACCATAGATATAAACAAGGCAGTACCATAGGAAAGAAAGGCACAGGACAGAGTCTGCTACAGCAACTGCGACTAAGAAAAACTACAGGGACCCCCGAGTTCAAAGTTATCATGATTATTAGTAATACTTGGGAGTTTGTAATACTACGTGATGTCTCTGGATAGTTCCCCTACAATAATTCTTTAGCCAAACAGAGTAATCTCACAAAGACTTGTAGTAAAGACTGAAGTACTTTTATAAAAATTAAGCAAACAAGCTGGGCATGGTGGCGAATGCTTGTAATCCCAGTACTTTGGAGGCTGAGACTGGAGGATCCAGGTTCATGGCCAGCCTCAGCTTCTTAGTGAGGTCCTCCGCAACTCAGTGAGACCCTGTTTCAAAATAAAGAATAAAAAACAGGACTGGGGAGCCGGGCGTGGTGGCGCACACTTGTAATCCTAGCATTTGGGAGGCTGAGACCGGAGGATCCAGGTTCGAGGCCAGCCTCAGCTACCTAGTCAGGTACTCCGCAACTTAGTGAGACCCTGTTTCAAAAATAAAGACTAAAAAATAGGGCTGGGGGTATAGCTCGGAGGTAGAATGCCCCTGAGTTCAATCCCCAGTACAAACAAACAAACAAAAAAAGACAAAAAACAAACAAACAAAAAAAAAAAACCAGGACTGGGGGTGTAGCTTGGAGGTAGAATGCTCCTGGGTTCCATGCCCAGTACTACAAAACAAAAAAACATTTGTGTGTGTGTGTGTGCATGCTTCTGGGAATTGAACCCAGGGCCATTCATTCTAATTCCAAGCTACTCCCTCAAGTCCGTTGGGCAAAATTTGTCACACAGAGCCAAATCAAGAAATGAACCACTTACCACTATCAGAGGAATCTTCTTTTTTAGATCGCATCTTTCTTTTTCTTCCACGTTTACTCTTCTTTGTTTCTCCTCCATTTTCCCCTTCTACACCATCTGGACCAGCACAATTATCGGCATGTCTTGCCATGGTGTTCTAACAAAAGGAACAAACCTTTCACACTACTAACAAAGCTAAAATCAGATTGGAAGCCCTCTTTAGTTTAATAAAATAAAAACTGGGAAAATCAATATTAATTCTGAAAGTTTTGTTATCTGCTAAGTGTGTCTAAACACACTCCCCACCATTGGGCATGGGGGGAGAGAGCAGATTTACAGAGAGAGAGAGAAAAGAGGATAGAGAACCTCTCAGAAGCCGGGTGTGGTGGCGCACACTTGTAATCCCAGCATTTGGGAGGCTGAGATCAGAGGATCCGGGTTCGCGGCTATCCTCAGCTGCTTAGTGAGGCACTCCGCAACTTAGTGAGACCTGGTTTCAAAATAAAGAATAAAAAACAGGGCTGGGGGTGTAGCTCGAAGGTAGAATGCCCCTGAGTTCAATCCCCAGTACCGCAAAAAAAAAGAACCTCTCAGAAGACAAAGCTGAGTGTTCTGAGGGGAGACTCAGCAGTCTCAGATGGAAAAGAGAATCAGGCCAGTTCCTGGTCCTATGCAGATATGGCTAACCCAACTCCCAGAGAAGACCCCAGGAACCAGGAATGGTGGCGCACGCCTGTGACCTCAGTACTTGGGAGGCTGAGACAGGAGGATCGCAGGTTTGAAGGCAAGCCCAGCAACTTAGTGAGACCATTTCCAAATAAAAAAATAAGCTGGGTGTGGTGGCACACACCTGTAATCCCAGTACTTGGGAGGCTGAGACAGGAAGATCCCAGGTTTGAGGATAGCCTCAGCAAGTAGTGAGACTCTCATCAACTTAATGAAACCTTGTTTTTTTTTTGCGGTACTGGGGATTGAACTCAGGGGCATTTTACCTCCGAGCTATACCCCCAGCCCTCTTTTTTATTCTTTATTTTGAAACAGGGTCTCACTAAGTTGAGGAGTGCCTCACTAGGTAGCTGAGGCTAGCTGCGAACCCGGATCCTCTGGTCTCAGCCTCCCAAATGCTGGGATTACAAGTGTGCGCCACCACGCCCAGCTGAAACCTTGTTTAAAAAAAAAAAAAAAAAAGGGCTAGGGGGTGTAGCTCAGAGGTAGAATACCCCTGAGTTCAACCCCTAGTACCCCCTCCCAAAAAGGCTGGGGTATAGCCCAGAGGTAAGCCCCCCCCCCAAAGAGTTTCCATCAGTGGGAAAGGGTTGACATAAGGACAGAAAACCTCAAGATGGGGATGACTAGCCCTTTCCAAAGGATGGAGCCATCTCTATCTTTATAACTTCAATAGAAAAAGTGTCCTGCTTTGCAGTGGAAGATAAGAATGCAGTACTAAGAACCATAATGGGGAAGTGACATTTTGACCCTTACCCGACGTGTAAAGGTTTTCCCACACTTAGAACAGACGAAGGCCGCAGGGACAAAGTTGGGGTCATGATAGCGCTTGAAGTGCATGTCAAGGAGCTGTTTCTGGCGGAAGGTCTTGTCGCAGTGGCTGCAGGCATAAGGCTTCTCCCCGGTGTGAGTTCGCTTGTGCATGATCATGTGCCTCTCCTGAAACAGCAGTATGTGGTAAAGGCCTTAGAACCTGGCATGGGGATACCTCCCCAGCTACATCTTCGTGGATATGGCTGATAGGCCTTTCTCCACCAAGGAGCTACTTCAACAATGACTGTCAAGATGATACAAGTATCTTTGCTGAGGTGCAAAACTGCTTCCATAAGTCTTATCACAGAGAAAGCTGCTCACCCGTGGTGGGCTGCTTCTCTAGTTCTCTCCCAAGCATCATGTCCCAGGTCCAGACTCATCTCTTAATGTCTTGGACTTAACTCCCACATAGTTCTGAGAAAGATGCTGGTAGTCTGCCTTGGGAGGAGGGAAGCTGTGATTCAGATATAATCAATAAGGTGTATGACCTTTGATTTTGGTGATTTTCCTCATAAAGCCAGTTTGAAAATACTATACTTAGAAGTAGTCATTGTAGTAGGTATACAAAAGCATTGTAGTAGGTATACAAAAGCCTTCTGCTAATACCTGACATGGATAGGGCACGGACGGCATTCAAACTATGACTGTCCTTACCTGCCTACAAGCATAATCACACTGGTCACACTTAAAGCGCTTCTCATTCTTATGTGATTTCTGATGCTGGATGAGGGCATAGCGCTCATGAAACACAGCATCGCAGTAACGGCATTTCTTGCCTTGCTCAATATAGGAATGCTGTTTTCGCAAGTGGACACCTGAAAGCAAGAAAGAAAGCCAAATTTAACTTGTAAAATACAAACTATCACTGCAACAATACATTTATTTTACTTAAAAAAATTACTCCAGGCTGGGCGTGGTGGCGCTTGCCTGTAATCCCAGTACTTTGGAGGCCGAGAAAAGATCACAGGTTCAAGATTAGACTTAGCAACTTAGCAAGACTCTTAGCAACCTAGTGAGACCCTACTTGAAAATAAATAAAGCTGAGTGTGGTGGCTCACGCTTGTAATTCTAGTACTTGGGAGGCTGAGACTGGATGATCGCAGGTTCGAAGCTAGCCTTTGGCAACTTAGCGAGGTCCTCTGCAATTTCCTGAGACCTTGTTTCCAAACAATAAAATAAAATTGGTCTGGGAGTATACCTCAGAGGTAGAATGCCCCTGGCTTCAGTCCTCAGTACCAAAAAAAATAAAAATAAAAATAAAATAAAGTAGGGCTAGGGGTGTAGCTCAGAAGTAAAATGTCCCTGGGTTAATCCCCAGTACCAGCCTACTGTAGTGGTGCACACTTATTGTCCCAGTATTTGGGAGGCTGAGACAGGAGGATTACAGGTTCTAGGCCAACCTCAGCTCAGTGAGACTCTCTGCAACTTAGTGAGACCCTGTTTCAAAATAAACAGGGCTGAGGGTGTAGCTCAAAGGTAGAATGCTGCCAGGCGTGGTGGCGCACGCTTGTGACCCCAGCATTTGGGAGGCTGAGACTGGAGGATCCGGGTTTGAGGCCAGCCTCAGCTACCTAGTCAGGTACTCTGCAACTTAGTGAGACCCTGTTTCAAAATAAAGAATAAAAAATAGGGCTGGGGGTATAGCTCAGAGGTAGAATGCCCCTCAATCCCCAGTACTGAAAAAAAAAAAAAAGGTAGAATGCTCCTGGGTTCAATCTCTAGTATCACACACACACACCCTCCCCAGTACCATACAAAAATTAAATAAAAGAGAGCTGGGTATGGTACTGCACACCTGTAATCATAGTACTTGGGAGGCTGAGGCAGGTTCAAGGACAGCCTCAGCAGTAATGAGACTCTCAGTAGCCTAGAAGAGAAAAAAATAAAACTGGCCTGGGAGTATAGCTCAGAGGTAGAATGCTCCTGGGTTCAATCCTCAGTACCAAAATAAATGAATAAATAAATAAAAATAACATACAGAAAAAAATCTATTAGGCTGAGACAAGAAGATTACAACAGGCTTTACCAGGCATGGTGCACAACTATGATCTCAGCACCAGGGAACTGGAGACAGGAGGATCGCAGGCTCAAGAACAGCACCAGCAACTTAGACTCTCATTAACCTAGTGAGACCCTGCTTCAAGGAAAAAGAAAAATAGGACTAGGGGTGTAGCTCAGGTAGAATGTCCCTGGGTTCGATCCCCAGTACCACAAAACAAACGAACAGGATGGGGTTAGAGCTTTTCTTTTTCCTGTGGTATTGGAGATTGAACCCAGGGGCATTCTACCTGAGCTATATCTCCAGCCCTATTTTTTATTCTTTGTTTTGAAACAGGGTCTCACTAAGTTGTGGAGGGCCTCACTAAGTAGCTGAGGCTGGCCATGAACCTCCAATTCTCCTATCTTAGCCTCCCAAGTACTGGGATTAAAAGCCTGCACCACCACGCCTCACTTGGGGTTATAGCTTTTTGGCAGAATGGCCCTGAATCCAATCTCCCATCCTACAAAAAGGAAAGGAAGAGAAGAAGGGAAGGAGGGAGCGAAATTGGTTGGTTAACAGTTAAAAGCCAGTGAGAGGAAAAAGGTTAAAGTGAAAGAAGACTGAAGAGAAAGAAGAAAATCAAGAGAAGGCAGTGCTAGAGGCCAAGGGAAGAAAGTTTTGTTTAGTGGCACTGAGGATCAAATCCAGAGGCATTTTATCTCTGAACTACACCTCTGAATCTATTTTATTTTGAAACAGGGTCCCACTAAGTTATTAACGGTATCACTAATTTATCGAGGCTGGCCTCAAATCTGTGATCATCTTGTCTTAGCCTCCCAAGTACTGAGATTACAGTGGTGCGCCACAGTGCCTGGCTGAAGAGAGCAGGTTTTTTTTTTTTTTTTTTTTTTTTTGCGGTACCAGGGATTGAACTCAGAGGCATTCTACCTCCGAGCTACACCCCCAGCCCTATTTTTTATTCTTTATTTTGAAACCGAGTCTCACTAAGTTGCGGAGTTCCTCACTAGGTAGCTGAGGCTGGCCGCGAACCCGGATCCTCCGGTCTCAGCCTCCCGAATGCTGGGATTACAAGCGTACGCCACCACGCCCGGCTCCCAGCCCTATTTTTTATTCTTTATTTTGAAACCAGGTCTCGCTAAGTTGTGGAGTGCCTCACTAGGTAGCTGAGGCTAGCCGCGAACCTGGATCCTCCGGTCTCAGCCTCCCAAATGCTGGGATTACAAGCGTGCGCCACCACGCCCGGCTGAGAACAGGTTTTTTTGTGTATATGGTCCTGGGAATTGAACCCAGAGGCATTCTACCTCTGTACTACATCCCCAGACCGATTTTATTTCTTACTTGGAAACAGAGTCTCACTACATTGCTGAGAACCTCACTAAATTGCTGAGGCTGTTCTTGAACCTGAGATCCTCCAGCCTCAGCCTCCCAAGTACTAGGATTACAAGTGTGGGCCACCACGACCTTTTTGTTTTTGGTTCTAGGAATGGAGCCCAGGAGCATTCTAACTCTGAATTTTTTTTTTTTTTTTTTTGGTTTTGGGAGATAACTATTACTTGATAGCTCCTAGGCAAGTAAGTGCCTAATAAAGAGTTTATTGTAAGCTGGGTGTGGTGGCACATGCTTGTAATCCCAGCATTTGGGAGGCCGAGACCGGAGGATCTGGGTTCGAGGCCAGCTTCAGCTAACTAGTGAGGCACTCCGCAACTTAGTGAGACCCTGTTTCAAAATAAAAAATAAAAAATAGGGTATAGATCGGAGGTAGAATGCCCTTGAGTTCAATCCCCAGTACCACACACACACACACAAAAAGAGTTTATTGTATTTATTTGTTAACAGTGACTTGTTATGTAAGGCCTAAAGTATGTCATTTAAGTAAAAGACACCTTGGATGCCTTTTATTTAATATACATGTATATTATTGTATTATACATGTATATTATTATATTTACTAAGACATTATCAGTTTAGATCTTAGTTTTCATTTTTTCCCCCCAGTATTGGAAAATGAATCCTAGGGCATTCAACCTCAAAGCTAAACTCCCAGATCTATTTTATTCATTTTATTTTATTTTTGTGGCACTAAGGATTGAACCCAGGGGCATTCTACCTCTGAACTACACTCCCAGCCCTATTTTTTATTTTGAAACAGGGTCTCACTAAGTTGTGGAGGGTCTCAGTAAGTAGCTGAGGCTAGCCACAAACCTGTAATCCTCTTGTCTCAGCCTCCCAAGTACTGGGATTAAGTGTGCACCACCATGCTCAGCTGGTATTTCCCCTTTTTTTTTGTGGTACTGGTAATTGAACTCAGGGGCATTCTACCTCTGAGCTATACCCCCAGCCCTATTTTTTGTTCTTTATTTTGAAATAGGGTCTCACTAAGTTGTGGAGTGCCTCACTAGGTAGCTGAGGCTGGCCGAGAACCCGGATCCTCCGGTCTCAGCCTCCCGAATGCTGGGATTACAAGCGTGCGCCACCACGCCCGGCTATTTTTCTTATTTAAAAAGGAAATACCATGCTGGGCGTGGTGGCACATGCTTGTAATCCCAGCATTTGGGAGGCTGAGACCGGAGGATCCGGGTTCACTGCCAGCCTCAGCTACCTAGTGAGGCATTCTGCAATTTAGTGAGACCCTATTTCAAAATAAAGAACAAAAAATAGGGCTGGGGGCCAGTATGTGGTAACTGAGGCCAGTATGTGGTAACTTAAAAAGACACTGTTTCAAAATAAAAAAGTGTGCCAAGGTCGGGAATGGTGGCACCTGCTTGTAATCCCAGTACTTGGAAGGCTGAGACAGGAAGACTGCAGGTTCGAAGCCGGCCTCAGCAACTTAGTGAGATCCGGTTTCAAAATAAGAAATAAAACTGAGCTGGGGATATAACACAGAGGTAGAATGCCTCTGGGTTCAATCCCCAGTACCTTTAAAAAAAAAAAAAAAAAATGTAGTGGTGCACACCTGTAATCCTAGTACTTGGGAGACTGAGTCAGAAGGATCATAGGTTCAAAGTCAGCCTCAGCAACTTAGTGAAGTGCTTGGTAACTTAGCAAGACTGTTTCCAAACAAAACGTAAATTATAGTTGAGAGTGTAGCTTGGACATAGAATATCGCACCACACACACACATAAAATAAATAAATTTTTTTAAAAAGTGCAGAGTATAGCTTAGAGGTAGAATGCACCTAGAGTCAATCTAGTAATGAGAGAGACAGACAGAGACAAAGAGAGAGAATACAAAATAAAATAAAGGGAGAAATCTAGGTGACTATATCTTTTTCTTTTAGGGTACTGGGGGTTGAACCCAAGGGTATTCTGCCTTTTCTACCCTGAACCTGTTATCCTCCCATCTCAGCCTCCCAAGTACTGGGATTATAGTTGTGCGCTACTTTACCTGGCAGAAGAATAGGTCATACTAAAATATTTATTTATTTATTTAATGTGTGTTATTAGGGATTGAACCCAAGGGTAATTCTACCTCTGAGCTACACCCTCAGTCCAATTTTATTTTTTATTTTTATTTTTTTTTTGCGGTACTGGGGATTGAACTCATTCTACCTTCGAGCTAGACCCCCAGCCATATTTTTTATTCTTTATTTTGAAACCAGGTCTCACTAAGTTGCGGGGTGCCTCACTAGGTAGCTGAAGCTGGCCGCGAACCCGGATTCTCTGGTCTCAGCCTCGCAAATGCTTGAATTACAAGCGTGTGCCACCACGCCCGGCTCCCCAGTCCAATTTTATTGTTTATTTTGAAACAGGATCTCACTAAGTTGCGGAAGGCCTCATGTTGCTGAGGCTAGCAGCAAACCTGCAATCCTCCTGTCTCAGCCTCTCAAATACTGGGATTACAAGTGTGCGCCACCAAGCCGGGTGTGGTGGCGCATGCTTGTAATCCCAGCATTCGGGAGGCTGAGACCGGAGGATCCGGGTTCGAAGCCAGCCTCAACTACCTAGTGAGGTACTCCGCAACTTAGTGAGACTCGGTTTCAAAATAAAGAATAAAAAATAGGGCTGGGGGTATAGCTTGGAGGTAGAATGCCCCTGAGTTCAATCCCCAGTGCCACAGAAAAAACAAAACAAAACAAACAAACAAAAAACAAGTGTGCGCCACCAAGCCTGGTTCCTATAATTTTTATTAATTAACTCTACCATGTAACCTCTAACTTTGCTATGCACAGGTATAGTTAACATCAAACCAATAAAATAGTCCAATTACTTAAAGTACAAATGTCCTATTAAAAAAAAAAAAAACTGGACTGGTTTCGTCTTTGAACTATTCTGTGTCACTTTCCTATTCAGGGAATGAAAGCTACTAATTAAAAAGTATACTCTGTTTACTCCCATTATAGTTCCCCTCAATTCATATATGACCTATATTCAAGAGAGAATCTTGTAGCTTGACTGCAGCAAGAAGAGATGGGGGGAAAAGGCAGCTAAGGAATGACTTTTACTAAGTTGTAGGCCTACATATATAAAACGTAAAAACAAAATTTTGAGTTACAAGGTGAAGTTATTTATGGTTCTCATCTTTTCACAAAGCCTTCAAAATGTTTTAGTTGCCTCTAGTAAATCTACTTACCCAAATCACTTTTTCGGGCTATGACAGTGTCACAGTGGGGACAGTGAAATTTGGCCACATTTTCTGTGTGCTTCTGTAAGATGTGCATCTTCATGGTACCACTCTGGGTAAACCGAGCATGACAAATATAACATTCATAAGGTTTTTCCCCTTAAAAGGAAATACAGAATGAACAAATTAAATAAATAAATACTATGATTTAGTTGGAGGGTAACTGAAGTGGTAGATATGTTGGACCAGAGAACTGACAGTCTTTCTTGGAAAGGCCAAGGCTCAGTCCCCGTAGCTGGCTCACAATTATCTTCAGAAATTACAACTACTAAACTGCTGCTGGCCACCTCTGCTCTTTCCAGCTTTGCTATGGAACCTTCCACATTAGAAAGAGGGAGTTCCTACAGCAATGCTTACCTTTAGGGGAGAGACTACAAATATTTCTTTTAAGAAAAAGGTACTACTTGGAAAAATGAACGTGTTATATACTCTATGCAGACTTTTAAATTTAATTTTCAGAAAAATTAATTCAGAGGACATGCCAGAGCCTTGGTTAAGAGTCTTCCATTCACGTAAACAACCAGGAATGTAGTAGTTCACAGGGTCCCATGTGATCCACTGAAAAGCAGCTCAGTAATACAGGAAGGGAGAAGTCCTACCTGAATGAGTTCTCATGTGCCTTTTTAGCTTGTATGTGTCCCTGCTGGCATAACTGCACAAACTGCACTGGAACGGTCTCTCTCCAGTATGAGAGCGAATGTGACGTTTTAATTTGCTGACCTGAAACATGAAAGCAATCAAACCTTTTATACTTCCATTAATTTGGATTATAACATGAACACTATGGGTTAGGCACAAAAGCTTAGTTTTGGAGTCCTGAAGTTATAAAAATATCTGTAAGATAGTATCTTTTTTTTTTTTTTTGTGGTACTGGGGGTGGAACCCAGGGACATTCTATCTCCAGGCTATACCTCCAGCCCTATTTTATTCTTTATTTGGAAATAGGGTCTTACTAGGTTGTTAACAGCTTCATTAAGTTACTGAGATTGACTTCAAACCTGTGATACTACTGTCTCAGTCTTAGGAGCCAGGTATGGTGGCACGCAGATATTATTATCTGTAATAATTTCTTCTTTATTATTGATTCCAAAGCCACATAATATTTCAAGGGAAGAAGCCGGGCGTGGTGTAATCCCAACATTCAGGAGGCTGAGACCGGAGGATTCGGGTTCTCGGCCAGCCTCAGCTACCTAGTGAGGCACTCTGCAACTTAGTGAGACTCGGTTTCAAAATAAAGAATAAAAAATAGGGCCAGGTGTGGTGGCGCACGCTTGTAATCCCAGCATTTGAGAGGCTGAGACCGGAGGATCTGGGTTCGTGGCCAGCCTCAGCTACCTAGTGAGGCACTCCGCAACTTAGTGAGACCCGGTTTCAAAATAAAGAATAAAAAATAGGGCTGGAGGTGTAGCTCGGAGGTAGAATGCCCCTGAGTTCAATCCCCAGTACCGCAAAAAAAAAAAAAAAAAGAATAAAAAATAGGGCTGGGAGTATAGCTCGGAGGTAGAATGCCTCTGAGTTCAATCCCCAGTACCGCAAAGAAAAAAAAAAAAAGAAATATTTCAAGGGAAGAAGGCAAATGGACAGGAACATAGATGAGTCAAGAATGATCATCACTAATAACAAATACTGGGATTACAGGCATGCACATGGGTGCATGTGTGCATGCATGTGTATGTACCCAGGGCAGCCTCCCAAGTACTAGGATTACAGACATGTGCTACAACACCCACCTGGTATTCCGTTTTAACAGGTAAATATTTCAAATTCATAACAGCTTTTTTGGAGGGGTAGGGTGTGTGTCTTTAAGTCATTCTAGGTATTTATATCCTCATACTGGAATCATGATCTACTTAAGAAAACACCAATAAGGGGCAAAACACTTACTTCTACACTGGCATAATCGCACATGGAACACTTAAATGGCTTCTCATGAGTGTGTTTGTAACGACGATGCCGAACCAACTCTCCACTGGTCACAAAGGCCATGTCGCAGTCTGGGCACTTGTGAGGACGAGTACCTAGAGAAAGGAAGGGTAAGAGGAAAAGCAAGATAAAGGAATGACTTCAAGTTCAGGGAGTAGCACTGTAAGATTAGACCCGAGTCATCCCTTCAACTCTTCACTAGCCTTGTAGTTCTACAAGGCTACAAGTAAGTTCATCTGGAAAGGCCCAATGAACTTACACCACCAACCTCAAGATGTAAGAACACACACCAAACTTCACTGTCTCTTAAATTACTCTTTTATTTATTTTTTTCAGTACTAGGGATTGAACCTGGGGAGTGGGTATTCTATCTTCAAGCTACACCCCCAGCTCTATTTTTTTTTTTTTTTTTTTGCGGTACTGGGGATTGAACTCAGGGGCATTCTACCTTCGAGCTATACCCCCAGCCCTATTTTTTATTCTTTATTTTGAAACAGGGTCTAAGTTGTGGAGGGCCTCACTAAGTAGCTGAGGCTGGCCGTGAACCTCTGATACTCCTGTCTCAAGCCTCCCAGGTTCTGAGATTACAAGCGTGTGCCACCATACCTGGCTTAAATTACTCATTTGAATCTGTTGCCTTTGAGTATAAAATGCTTATGTCCACATTTTGTGGTCAATATGGATTAAAAGTTAATAGAATTCCAATTCCGTTTCAACCCTTGCTAAAATATACAGAATGTGTTTTATACCCTAATGTTTTATCAAGTACAGGTAGGATAATTAATGGACTCTAGATCATTTGCCCATCAAATGTTACTGTATCATGACAATACATAATAGGGCCCATGGGCTGTTCATATTATTTTTTAAACAATACAAACATACAAGCTTGTTTTCTATGTAAAAGCTTTTTTTTCGTATGTGTTGTGTGTGTGGTACTGGAGATTGAGTCCAGGGTCATTTTACCTACAAGCTTCACCCCCAGCCCTTTTTTTTGCGGTACTGGGGATTGAACTCAGGGTGTTCTACCTCCGAGCTATACCCCCAGCCCTATTTTTTATTCTTTATTTTGAAACCAGGTCTCACTAAGTTGCAGAGTGCCTCACTAGGTAGCTGAGGCTGGCCACGAACCTAGATCTTCCGGTCTCAGTCTCCCAAATGCTGGGATTACAAGCGTGCGCCACCACGCCCGGCTGCCCCCAGCCTTTTTAAGAAACAGGGTTGACAGGTTGCTAAGAGTTACACTACATTGCTGAGGCTGTCCTCAGTGATCCTTCTATCTCAGCCTCTAAGTACTGGGATTCTAGGCATGTGCCACCATACCCAGTTTATAGATTTGTTTCGATAGGAAATTCCAGAGACTTATCAAAGGTTTTACAAAGTAGTACTACCTTTTATGTGTTTTTTCTTTTGCGGTATGGGAGAAGGAACCCAGGGGCATTCTACCTCCGAGCTATGCCCCCAGCCCTATTTTTTTTTTTTTTTTTGCGGTACTAGGGATTGAACCCAGGGGCATTCTACCTCCAAGCTACATCTCCAGCACTATTTTTTATTCTTTATTTTGAAATAGGGTCTCACTAAGTTGCGGAGGGATCCTCTGGTCTCAGCCTCCCAAGTACTGGGATTACAATCTTGCGCTACCACTCCCGGTGTCTTTTATGAGATTTAAATAGATCACTTTTTTTTTCTGTGGTACTGGGAATTGAACTCAGGTATTCTATCTCCGAGCTACACCCCCAGCCCTATTTTTTATTCTTTAAGTTGAGGAGTGCCTCTCTAGGTAGCTGAGGCTGGCTGTGAACCCGGATCCTACGGTCTCAGCCTCCCAAATGCTGGGATTACAAGCATGTGCCACCACGCCCGGCTTAAACAGATCACTTTTAAGCATTCATGTTTAGTTCTGTGACCTGAATGTCAATTCATCCAATTTTTTTTTTTTTTGGTGGTACTGGGGATTGAACCCAGGGGCATTCTACCTCCGAGCTACACCCCCAGTCCTATTTTATTCTTTATTTTGAAACTAGGTCTCACTAAGTTGTGGAAGGCCTCAATAAGTAACTGAGGCTGGCCACAAACCTGCAATCCTCCTGTCTCAGCCTTCCAGGTACTGAGATCACAAGCCTGTGTCATCACGTCCAGCTCCACTATTTGTTTTTGATTTTGATTTTTGTGGTACTAGGGAGTGAACCCAAGAACATTCTACCTTGGAGCTACATCCTCATCTCTTTTATGTTTTTGTTTAGAACAGGGTCTCACTAGGTTGCTAAGAGTCTCACTATGTTTCTGAGGCTAGTCTGAAACCTGTGATACTCCTGCCTAAGCCTCCCAAGTACTAGGATTACAAGTATGTGCCACCCAACCAGCTTCGATTAATCAAAAACAAAAAATTATATATATGTATATATATAATTGTGTAGTGTGTGTGTGTATGTATATATACATAAATTTTTTTTGTGTGTGTGTGGTACCAGGGATGAAACCCAAGTGCATTCTACCTCTAAGCTACACCCTTAGCCCTATTTTTTATTCTTTACTTATTTATTTACTTTTGTTGTTGTTGTTGTTTTGCGGTAATGGGGATTGAACTCGGGGGCATTCTACCTCCGAGCTATACCTCCAGCCCTATTTTTATTCTTTATATTGAAACAGGGTCTCACTACATTGCAGAGTGCCTCACTAGGTAGCTGAGGCTGGCTGTGAGCCCAGATCCTCTGGTCTCAGCCTCCCAAGTGCTGGGATTACAAGTGTGCGCCACCATACCCGGCTATTCTTTATTTTGAAACAGGGTCTCACTAAGTTTCAGAGGGCCTCACTAAGTAGCTGAGGCTGGCCACAAACCCAGATCCTCCAGTCTCAACCTCCCAAGTTCTGGGATTATAAGCATGTGCCACCACACCCGGCTTAATTCCTCCAATATTTATACATAGGAAGGCTGTGACGGGAGGATTGCAGGTTTGAGGCCAGCCTCAGCAATTTGGCAAGGCCCCCCACAACTTACTGAGAGCCTGTTTCAAAATGAAAAATTAGATAAGCTCAGTGCTCCCAAGTTCAATTCCTAGTACCACCACACACACACACACACACACACACACACACACACACACACACGGAGGTGGGATGAAAAGAGAGAGCGAAAGCAGTATTCATTTGTTAGAACAAAGTAAACTGAATAATAACTTCTGTTGTTTACCTAGTACTATCTTATGGGAGAGAAAGAGGCTTGCCTCTGGTTGAAACAAGTATGTCAACTAGCAAAGAAGTGGACAATGTTGTAGAGTAGGGATTTCCATCAGGCTGTATCACATGACCACCTATGTCCCTCTGCTCAAGGTCCATGATTTCTCATTTGCTATAACATCTTGACATAAGCAAGGGTGCCCCCTAGAATGCAATACAAGCGCATTTAGAAAATAAAAAGGCAGCCTCAGGAACTTAAGAGAAACCTTGTTTCAAAATAAAAAATAAAACTGATAGGGTGTAGCTCAGAGGTAAACACTCCTAGATTCAATCCCCAGTACCATAAATGAGGACGACAACAACAACAAAAAAAGGCATTATTTCTCACCATACACCAATACTCTGGTGCCCACATCTGACTCCTGCAGGCTCAGTTAATGAAGCAGTCCTACCAAATCAGCTCTTGGTAAGCACACAGACCCAATTCATTATTTTCTTTTCCTTTTTTTGGGGGGTGGGGGTGGTGGTGGTACTGGAGGTTGAACTAAGAGGCATTCTACGTCCAAGTTTTAGCCCCAGTCCTATTTTATTTTATTTTATTTTTTGTGGCACTGGGGACTGAACATTCTACCTTTGAGCTACACCCTCAGCCTGATTTTATTTTTTATTTGGAAACAGGGTCTCACTAGATAGATGAGTCTCATTACCTGCTGAGGCTGTCCTCGAACCTGTGATCCTCCTATCTCAGCCTTCCAAGTGGGATTACAAGAGTGCGCCACCATGCCTGGCTCCTATTTTATTTTTTATGTTGAAACAGGGTCTCACTACTTGCTGAGGTTGTCCTTGAACCTGCTATCCTCCTGTCTCAGCCTCCCAAGTACTGGGATTACAGGTGTGTACTAGGCTTGAATTTCTCATTTTCAAAGTTGAGGACTTTGAAACAAGTATGTCAACTAGCAAAGAAGTAGACACTGTTGTAGAGTAGGGACAAAAACAGGACAGAGTGCCCATATCAAGGCACACACATCTTGGCAAGTCCTATCACATAGCCATATACTTCAAACATATGCTTTTATTATAGTGTCTTCAAAGTATCAAATAAAACCTATTATCAAGTGTCTGAGTAGAAACTAGAAAGATATTATAAAATGACTTAGTTGCCAGGTATGGTGACACACGCCTATAATCCCAGTACTCAGAAAGTTGAGATAGGAAGATTGCAGGTTCAAAGCCAGTGCAAGGTAACTTAGCAAGACCCTTATTCAAAATATAAAGGGTTGGGAGTTGGGTGTGGTGGTGCATGCTTGTAATTCCAGTACTTGGGAGGCTGAGACAGGAGGATAGCAGGTTCAAGGACAGCCTCAGCAAGTAGTGAGACTCTTGTCAACCTAATGAGACCTTGTTTCCAAATAAGAAATAAAATTGGGCTGGGGGTGTAGACTGAAGGTGGAATGCCTCTGGGTTCAATCCCCAGTACCACACACACACAAAAGTATATTTTATATGTAAATATATATAAAGGGCTGGGGATATAGCTCAGTGTTGAATGTCCATGGGTTCGATCCCCAATATCACAAGAAATTCCAAACCTGCGATCCTCCTGTCTGTCTAACAAGCATTGGGACCAACCACAGACGCGTGCCACACGCCTGGCTACATTTGGTCATATTTATTTAACCAGCACATCAAATAAAAAATAAGAGTTGTCATATTCAATTAGGTAGAGAATATAAAAGAAAAGCTATTTTGCACAAAGTAGAGAGTATGGATAGAAGAAACTATTCTGTATGAATAACCAAGTGAGAGGACTTGTAGCCAAGCACCTACACTGAAAATACAAAACATCCAGAAGAAAGCTGGAGAGACCCAGTGTACAATCCCTCCACTGGAACCTGCCCATTGACAACATGAAGCTAATATTAGAATATTTGAATATCATATTAAAGTATATCTGGCAGTTGAACAAATAAACATTTGAATTGCCAGAATGATGCCTTGAACTTTCTATTTTCAGATTACGAATTACTTATCTTCCTTGAGGTAAAACAACCAGATACAGAAAATGTTACAGTTTTTACAAAGGTATGATTTTACTTCTATTTTTAATGTTCTTCCTTAGAGTGACTGACATTTGTTGTCTGGGACTATTTGGGCTCATTTTTAGTCGTTGTTGATAAAACCTCAGCAACATAATGATAAAGTCCTCAGGAATTATTCGAGGTAACTACTACAGCTAGCCTATTTCTGAATCATCATTCTTATATCATTTGGATTATTTCCTACTAAGCTTTCTTTTCTTTTTTTTTTTTTTTGTGGTACTGGGGATTGAACTCAGGGGCATTCTACCTCCGAGCTATATCCCCAGCCCTATTTTTTATTCTTTATTTTGAAACCGGGTCTCACTAGGTTGCGGAATGCCTCCCTAGGTAGCTGAAGCTGGCCGCGAACCCGGATCCTCCGGACTCAGCCTCCCGAATGCTGGGATTACAAGCGTGCGCCACCACGCCCGGCCCTACTAAGCTTTCTTGACATTTGCCTATAACTAAAAAGTGATTATCCACTTACTTACAATAAAATCAAGATTACCAAAAAGAGCATGACAGGAAGGAACAAAACCTCTCTACTTTGACTTCTTGCTGCTGTAATCAGTGTAGATGACACTTAACCCCAAGTTTTAACCTTTATCATGTTGTAGTCCCCACATTCTTATCCAGCACCTGTGTGTGTATTAAGGTGATTCCTCAGGAGGGTGACTGTTCTGAATGCCCTGCCACAGAGATGGCACTTGTGTGGTCTCTCATCAGTGTGGCTTTTCATGTGACGATCCAAATTTGAACGTCGTGGACACGTGTAACTGCAAAGCTCACACTGGAATGTCTTCTTTACACCTATACACAAATAAAACACTTAACTTGCTGCAGAGTTTCAAAGTGTTAAGATTAATCCCGACCTTTAATACTTATAAATATTATGTTTTTATAACTAAACCCAATCTAAGGAATAAGTTGAAATTGTCTCATGTTACTAATAGATTTACTTCTCTTTAGCACTTAAAAAAATAAAAAAAAACTTCTACACAAATTAAAGAAAAAACTGGTACCCACATAATAATCTTTAAAAACACATGTACTATAACAAAGTATCTTGGTAATAACTGCATGTGCTTTATCCCACAACGATTTTTTTTCAGAACTAGGGACTGAACCCAGGGGGATTCTACCTCCGATCTACACCCCCAGCCCTATTTATTACTCTGTTTTGAAACAAGGTCTCACTAAGTTGCAGAGGGCCTCACCAAGTAGCTGAGGCTGGCCTCCAACCTGTGATCCTCCTATCTCAGCCTCCCAAGTGCTGGGATAAGAAGCATACACCACCATGCCCGGCTATCCCAAAATGATTTTATGAGACTATTATGGGTAAACTTACCTTTCTTTTTAATTTTTGTTGGCTTTGGAGGTTTCATATTACCAACCACTTTCTCTGCATTAACCTCTGACAGCAGTCCTTCCTGCTGTTCTTCCTCAAAATCGTACACAGACACATCCACATCTTTGCCCTCCTCTGTGTAACGCAGTTTGCTCTTTTTGGTTTTCTTTGTTTTTTTGGCTGGTGGCTGATAGTCTGGATCTTTTTGCCAGCTAGGATCTTCCTGAGGGGGAAGTTCTCCTTGCTCTAGTGTTTCCACCTCTCCATTGGCCCCCACTTTCACCACCTGAAAACCTTCAGGCAAAGGTAAGGTGTGACATATCATGGGTTCACTTTCTGGAAGGCCCTCTTTAGATACTTCATTCTCATAAGCCCCCTGAAGTTCTTCTACTGAAGTGGTAGCAACTGGTACAGTCACAGGAACAGGTACTTGAACAAGCTGAAGTTCTCCTATGTTTATGGGCTGTTCCTCCATATTTACAACCTGCAAGGTTATGATCTGGGTATCATCAACAGCAGCCTCCGCTTCTGGAGCCACTGTACCCTCCATTACTTCAGTTTTCATCTGAAGAAGGGTAGGATCAAGCTGTTCCATCATGACCATTTGTACACTGCTATTGACATCCTGGACTACCTCACCCCCATCCGTCTGGTTTTGGGGTAGATGGCAAGCATCTTCTTCTTGGCCTCCTTCCCGGCGTCGCTGGTAAGTCTTTCTCTCCTTTCCTTTAATGAAAGTTTCAGACTCCTCCACAATGGCTTCGACAGCCTCACCTTCCATTTCCCCTTCCTTTAGTAAGGGAGAACACAGATCGTTAAAGATAAGGTTTATATAAATAAAAACTTTCATTTTAAAACAAACAAGAACTCTGGTGAATGAATGAGGCATTAATGCTCATGCAATGGACATTGTGTGCCTCATGATGGAAGAAAAACCACCACCACCTATGATGTAATTCTGTCAATCAAAACAATAATGCCTGAAATTAATCAAACCTCTAGATCCCAACTACCAATTAACAAGAAGTTAAATTACACTCCAGGGACAAACCCAGTGAGACTCAGTTTAAGGGAAACATTGCAGAATTCAGTTCCAACTTTTTCTGCAAATACATGACCAGAAGAAAAAAATGGGAAGGTTGAGCCAGGTGTGGTGGTGCACGCTTGTAATCCCGGCATTTGGGAGGTTGAGACTGGAGGATCCAGGTTCAGCAGCCAAGCCTCAGCTACTTAGTGAGGCCCTGTGTCAAAATAAGAATAAAAAATAGGGCTGGGGGTGGAGCTTGGAGGTAGAATGCCCCTGAGTTCAATCCCCAGTACCACAAAAAAAAAAAAAAAAAAAAAAAAAAAAAAGAAAAAGAAAAAGAAAAAGAAAAAATGGGAAGGTTGAAAAGAACCTACAGACCTAAAGTTCTCAACCTGGACTGATTTTGACTCCAGAGACATTTGGCAAGATCTGGAGACAATTTTAGTTGTTACTACCAGTGGATACAGACACTAAATATCCTAGGAGGAAGAGGTCAATCCACCACAAAGAATTACAGACCCAGCCAGGTGGTGGCACATGTCTGTAATCTCAGTACTTGGAAGGCTGAAACAGGAGGATCACAGGTTTGAGGACAGCTTCAGCAACTTAAGGAGGCTCTCAGAAACTTAGTGAGACTCTGTTTCCAAATGAAAAACAAAATAGGGCTAGGGCATAGCTTGGAGGTAGAATGCCCCTAGGCTGCATCCCCAGTACCAGAAAGAGAGAGATAGACAGACAGACACAGACACACCCCAAGAATCATAGGGTCAAGATGTCAATAGTGCTGAAGTTGAAAAAATCTGATAGACAAGAGAAAGCTACCACTCGAAATATATGAATCTTCTAACCAACCTTCAAACCAATAAATACTTTAAAAAAAAAAAAAGAAAAGAAAAAAATTATATAATTATACGACATGAGCCAGGTATGTTGGCAAATGACTGTAATCCTAGTATTTGGGAGACTGAGACAGGAGGACTGCAGGTCCAAGGCCAACCTCAGCCAGCCAATTTAGTGAGACCCAGTACCACCAAAATGTGTGTGTGTGTGTGTGTGTGTGTGTGTTTTGCAGAAGTGGGGATTGAACCCAGGGGCATTCTACCTCCACGCTACACCTCCAGCCCTATTTTTCATTCTTTTTTTTTTTTTAATCTTTTTGCAGTACTGGGGATTGAACCCAGGGGCATACTACCTCCGAGCTACACCCCCAGCCTCATTTTTTATTCTTTCTTTATTTTTGCGGTACTGGGGATGGAACCCAGGGGCATTCTATTTGGAAACAGGGTCTCCCTAAGTTGCTGGAGCTGGCTGCAAACCTGTGCTTCTCCTGTCCCAACCTCCCAAATACTGGGATTACAAGCATGTACCACCATGCCTGGCTACAAAATTTCTGTTACAAGGAATAAGGTCTAGAGATTCTACTGTGTAACTTGAAGACTGTAGTTAAGAACAATACACTGAGCACTAGAAAATCACTTAGAGTAGGTATTAAAATTATGTGACTATACATATTAATTAGCTCCACTCAGTCATTCCACAATGTATATACATATTTCTTTTTTTTTTTTTTTTTTGCGGAACTGGGGATTGAACTCAGGGGCATTCTACCTCTGAGCTATACCCCCAGCCCTGTTTTTTATTCTTTATTTTGAAACCGAGTCTCACTAAGTTGCGGAGTGCCTCACTAGGTAGCTGAGGCTGGCCGCGAACCCGGATCCTCCAGTCTCAGCCTTCTGAATGCTGGGATTACAAGCGTGCACCACCACGCCCGGCTTTAAATATATAATTTTTTAAGTTAAATTCTACCTTAGAAAAAAATGTTTGACATAGTTTTTTTTTTTGTTTTTGTTTTTTTTCCTGCAGTACCGGGGATTGAACCCAGGTGCATTCTACCTCCGAGCTACACCCCCAGCCCTATTTTTTATTCTTATTTTGAAACAGGGTCTCACTAAGTTGCGGAGTGCCTCACTAGGTAGCTGAGGCTGGCCTCAAACCCGGATCCTCTGGTCTCAGCCTCCCAAATGCTGGGATTACAAGCGTGCACCACCACAGCTGGCAACTTATCTTTTATTTTGAAACAGGGTCTCATTGAATTGCAGAGGGCCTCACTAAGTAGCTGAGGCTGGCCTCAAACTTGCAATCCTCCTGTCTCAGCCTCCTAAGTACTGGGATTACAAGAGTGCGCCACGATGCTCGGCTAGCATACACATTTTGATGAGTCTAGACATACATAGTCTGGGATGTATGTGGTTGAGGTACTAAAAAAGGATGATGGAATTTATTTATACATTTAGTTTTGGTGGTAAGAATATTTATCACGAGATTTATTTTAACAAAGAGCATAGGACCATATTATCAACTACAGGTACTATTGATTTTGTTTCGGTACTGGGGATTGAACCCAGATGCATTTACCCCTGAGCTACACCTCCAGCCCTTTTTATTTTGAAACAGGGTCTCATTAAACTGCTGAGGTTGGCCTCGAACCTGTGATCTTCCTGTCTCAGCCTCCCAAGTACTCGGACGGTATGCACTACCATGCCTGGATTATAGGTACTATGTTGTACAACAGATCTCTAGAGAGCCGGGCGTGGTGGCGCACACTTGTAATCCCAGCATTCGGGAGGCTGAGACCGGAGGATCTGGGTTCGCGGCCAGCCTCAGCTACCTAGTGAGGCACTCCGCAACTTAGTGAGACTCGGTTTCAAAATAAAGAATAAAAAATAGGGCTGGGGGTGTAGCTCGGAGGTAGAATGCCCCTGAGTTCAATCCCCAGTACCGCAAAAAAAAAAAAAAAAAAAA
>PVLC010023028.1:14883-26182 GCA_004027655.1 Graphiurus murinus | reverse complement strand
GATTGAACTCAGGGGCATTCTACCTCCGAGCTATACCCCCAGCCCTATTTTTTATTCTTTATTTTGAAACCGAGTCTCACTAAGTTGCAGAGTGCCTCACTAGGTAGCTGAGGCTGGCCGTGAACCCGGATCCTCTAGTCTCAGCCTCCCGAATGCTGGGATTACAAGCATGCACCACCACGCCCAGCTCTCTTTTTCCAATTAAAAAAGGTTTTTTTGTTTGTTTGTTTGTTTGTTTGTTTTTTGTGGTACTGGGGATTGAACTCAGGGGCATTCTACCTCCGAGCTACACCCCCAGCCCTATTTTTTATTCTTTATTTTGAAACAGGGTCTCACTAAATTGCGGAGTGCCTCACCAGGTAGCTGAGCCTGGCTGCATACCTGGATCCTCCGGTCTCAGCCTCCCAAATGCTGGGATTACAAGGGTGCACCACCACACGCGGCTTAAAAAAGTGTTTAAAGTATACATAAAACAAAAAATAATACAATAAACAGTATGGAATCATCACCCAGATTTTCCTCCCTACCTTCCCAAACTCCTCTCTTTCTCTTCCATATCCATTCCACCCCATGTGCTGCTCTCACTTTTCAAAAAAGTTGGTAGGTGTAGAGGGACCCAGCCTGACCCTATGCCTGTCCCTAAGGTACAACACACACACTGGGGTGAAAATTAGGTGGCTGACTGTGGAATTTCAGAAGGACAGGCAATTATTACCCTCTAAGTAATTTGAGTATTCCTCACTTCTACATTTTAGATATTCTCTTCCACAATGAACCTATCTTGGCATTTTTGCATTTAAAACCAGGAAGAGAGCCTCATATGATGCTGCATGCTTGTAATTCCAGTACTTGGGAGGCTGAGACAAGAGGATTGCAGGTTTGAGGACAGCCTCAGCAAGTAGTGAGACTCTCCTCAACCTAGTGAGACGCTGTTTCAAAATAAAAATAAAACAGGGCTGGAGATATAGCTCAGAGGTAGAATGCCCCTGAATTCAATCATCAGTACCAATAAGTAAATAAATAAATATATAAATAAATAAAGCCAGGAAGAGATAACAGATATCTGAGCATACCTGGAATAGAGATGCTCTTCCAGAATGAACCTATCTTAGTATTTGTTTGTTTGTTTGTTTGTTTATTTATTTATTTATTTATTTATTTATTTATTGTGTTTGGGATTGAGCCCAGGAGCATTCTACCTCTATCCCTCCAGCCTATTTTATTTTTTATTTGGAAATAGTCTGAGTTTCTGAAATCCTTGCTAAGTTGCTGAGGTTGGCTTTGAACATGCAATCCTCCTGTCTCAGCCTCCCAAATACTTGGATTATAGGCATGTGCTACCATGCCCAGTGCATTTTTGCATTTAAAACTAGGATTTCAGCCGGGCGTGATGGCACATGCTTGTAATCCCAGTATTTGGGAGACGGAGGTAGGAGGATTGCAGGTTCACCGCCAGCCTCAGCTACTTAGTGAGGCCCTCCACAACTTAGTGAGACCCTGTTTCAAAATAAAGAATACAACTAGGGCAGGGGGTATAAGCTGGAGGTAGAATGTCCCTGGGTTCAATCCCCAATACTGCAAAAACAAAACAAACCAAGATTTCAAGCCATGTATGGTGGTGCACACCTGGTACTTGGGAGGCTGAGAGAGGAGGATCACAGGTTCAAAGTCAGCTTCCCCAACTTAGTGAGGCTCTCAGTAATTTAGTGAGACCCTGTTTCCAAATAAAAAATAAAATAGGGCTGGGGGTATAGCCTGGAGGTAGAAGGCCCCCTGGGTTCCACCCCCAGTATCTCAAACAAATAAACAAACAGGATTTCTTTTTAATCCTAGTACTTGGGGGGGCTGAGACAGGAGGATTGCAAGTTTAAAGCCAGCCTCAGCAACTTAGTGAGGGCTTCAGCAACTTAGTGAGACCCTGTTTCCAAATAAGAAATAAAATAGAGTTGGGCATGTAGCTTGGAGGTAGAATGTCCTTGGGTTCAATCTCCAGCAACAACAACAACAAACAGGATTTCTGGGCTTAGGATTTAGCACAGTGGTAGAGTACTTGCCTAGCATGTGGAAGGCCCTGGGTTTGATCTCTAGTACTGCAAAACAAAACAATAACAACAAACTAGGATTTCTTTGCCTACAATAATCTGTAATGCATAGAGTATATTGGAGATAGGCTTCTGTAGCCTTCTCTGGATATACACATACACTTCAAATGAGAGATTCTCTTTCCTCGTGAGCCTCATTTCAGAATAGACTGTGTCACTTCCCATCTGTTCTCATATCACACGGAGAGGGGTCAAGACCAACATGTGGGCATGGGTACAAATAGTTTTCCTGACTCCTTTTTGCCTTCTTTTGTCCCCATATTACCCTGTAAAGCTTCCCACCAGAGGGTTTTATGTTGTTGTTGTTATTTTAGAAATACTTATGAACTCCTGGCCATAGACTTCAATTTCCTAATATTCCCTTGAATATAATGTCTCTGATTAGAATTTCAAGTTACAAAGTATCTTTCAGGAACCATTTTCAGTATAATTCAGAGTTTAGGAGATCATTAAGGAGGCAAATGGAGCTACGAATAAAATATCCTAAGGTATTTTTAAAAATGTGTTCCCATTTTCTTTTGGCATGACTGGTAGAAATGCAGTGAATGGAAATGGCACTATGTTTTTCTCACTTCTTCTCATTTGTTTTGGACCAAAGGCTCCATTCTGATTTAGGAGTTTTTCCTGCTCAGCATTTCAGTGATAATTCTCCCCATGGTCTACAGGATCCCTGTTCTCCTTGTTTCTATAGCAACAGTCCTGTGTTGCTTGGCTAGAAGCAATTTTCTGCTGCTGTGGTGAAGCCCTATTTTTTTCATTCCTCTCTCTCCAGTTGCCTTGGTAACCAGCCTCTTCCTCTTCTGGTCTCTTGGTGGTAAATTCCACCCCCCTCTTTTTCTCTCTCTAGTAACCATCACCTGGTCATGACTTGGACAGTGCTATCCCATCTGTGAGTGAGCATATTCTGTCATCGTGAGATTGTCATTGTGAAATCAGCCTCCCTTTCCCTTTATTTCCATCATTTCTCTGGCCTGCCATCTTTCCGGTGGTTGCCATGGTAACCATACCCTCTGAAAGTCTCCAGGCAAAGGCTTTACAGTTAACAACCATTATGTGAGAGTGTCTGCCAATATGTGGCCACACATCTCCATTTTAAACCCAGCCCCAGGCGGGTACCACAAATTGGAGAGAACGGGGCTTTTGATCAAAACAGGCTGATTGAGAAAAGGAGGTACTAGAGACCCAGAACTGGGAATGGGTATTATCCAAACAAGATATATGGCTACAAGGTTTAGACTGGGCTGTAGGGTTGGCCATTATGCCCAAGCAGATTCAAGTGATTGAAAAATGTATTGGCAGTCATTCCTGGCAGGCCTGTCATATACTCTAAATTTCCAGGGGTCATAGAAAATTTGGTCTTTTGGCACAAGGAATCTTGGTCTGCCTTGAGAGCTAGACAGACCAATAACAGAGCCAGCCGTGGTGGCGCACGCTTGTAATCCCAGCATTTGGGAGGCTGAGACCGGAAGATCCGGGTTCAAGGCCAGCCTCAGCTACCTAGTGAGGCACTCCACAACTTAGTGAGACTCGGTTTCAAAATAAATAAAAAATAGGGCTGGGGGTGTAGCTTGGAGGTAGAATGCCCCTGAGTTCAATCCCCAGTACCGCAAAAAAAAAAAAAAAAAAAAAAAAAACAATAACAGGGAGAAATCAATTATAATTCCTTATTTTAATTATTTTTTAGTGCTGGGGGTTGAACCCAGGGCCTCATGTATGCCAGGCAACTGCTCTACACTGAGCTTCATTTCCAGTTGCAGAACTGTTGAGCTGGTTAATACAGGGGTTATCAGAATAGGTATTTAGACACCTTTACACATTACTAAAATTTTTTTCTGCCCTTAGACTGCTGCTTTTATCTCTTTAGGGAGGCAGATGGGATGTAAATATTACAATAATACAAAGTGCTCAACAAATGGTGGTTGTCATGTGCCAGGGCAATGTAGCAGGCACTTTTCAGACATTACTGCCTTTTCTCCTTCTGGTAATCCTGAGAGGAATTTAAAGATAAGAACACTGAGGTTAAGAGGTGAAGTTAGGGGATAGGGTTACAGCTCAGTGGTTGAGTACCTGCTTAGCATCTGGGAGACCCTGGGTTCAATTGCCTTCACTAAAAAAAAGTTAATGGTGATTACAGGTTCATCTGATTCCAAAGCCATTTCTTTCTTTCTCTCTTCTCTCTTCTCCCCTCTCTTCTCCTTCCCCTCCTCCTCCTCCTTCTCTTCCTCTTCTTCCTCTTCTTCTTCTCTCTCTCTTTTTTACTTTTGTGGTATTGGGGATTCAACCCAGGGGTATTCTACCTCTGAGCTACACCTCCAGCCCTATTTTATTCCTTTATCATGAAACAAGGCCTCACTAAGTAGCTGAGGCTAGTCTCGAACCTGTGATCCTCCTGTCTCAGCCTTTCAAGTACTGGGTAATCCCAGGCATGTGTCACCATGCCCAGCTCCAAAACCAATTTTTTTTTTGTGTGTGTGGTACAAGGGATTGAACCCAAGGGCATTCTACCTCTGAGCTACACTCCCAGCCCTATTTTTTTTTTTTTTTGCGGTACTAGGGATGGAACCCAAGGGCATTCTACCTCCAAGCAACACCTCCAGCCCCATTTTTTATTCTTTATTTTGAAACAGGGTCTCATTAGGTTGTGGAGGGCCTCACTAAGCAGCTGAGGCTGGCCTCGAACCCGGATCCTCCAGTCTCAGTCTCCCAAATGCTGGGATTACAAGCGTGTGACGCCACACTCAGCTTCCTATTTTTTATTCTTTATTTTGAAACAGGGTCTCACTAAGTTGTGGAAAGCCTCACCAAGTAGCTAAGGCTGGCTGTGAACCTGGGATCCTCCTGTCTCAGTCTCCCAACTACTGGAATTACAAGCATGTGCCACCATGCTCAGCTCAAAACCATTTTTTTAAAGGGCATTTGGAATCTCCTGAAATTTGGTCTTCTCTGGTCCTAATTTTTCCCCACCCCGACTTTAGTCTGAGGGTTGTTACTACTGTATCCTTTTTGACTTCTTCTATTTTCTCTGCTAATTTTGTGGGTTGTTGTTTACTTGCTTTTCTGTTCTCACCCTATCTCTTGCATCCTTTGGCAGAGGGGATGGAAAGTTTTGTCCTGCCCTCTGATTGTGTCTGAGGTTATACTGTGGGATGCAAACGTTAGAGCAGCCGCCCTTGCCTGAGAAACTGGGCAGGTCTGATTCTGGAGAATGCCACTCCTCTGAGTTTACTAAAGCCAGCACTAATAAGTAAATCATTTTCCCGTCCATTTAACTATTATCCGCTGTCTTTTCGTGCCAATTACTGTGCTAAGTATTGGGGAATACAGCAATGATCTAGGCAGAATTCGTCCTTTTGTCTCTATGGAACTAAAGGCCTGGAGTAGAAGTCAGACAATAAACAAGAGACCAATATTCGATTTTACGTTGCAATTAGTGCTGCGAAGAAAAAGAATGCCATGAAAGAATAATAAACAGACCTATTTTAGATGGGGCTTTTAGGGGAGCAGGTAGTTGAGCTAGTTGATGTCAGCCACATCCCGAGCTTCCTAAGCTTGGGACCTTTGTTCCGAAGCTTCCTCCTCCCTAGGCACCCTCCCTTCCGAGCCTGAGATCCGCGCCGGCGCAGTGACTGTTGCCATGGGGACAGCTGCTCCCGCGCCTGCGCAAATGTCGCCAAGATGGCGGCGGTGGCGGCTGCACGAGCGGTTCCTGTGGGTCCTGGGTTTCAGGGCCTGAAACGGACACTGCCTCTTGTAGTGATTCTCGGGGCTACGGGCACTGGAAAGTCCACCCTGGCATTGCAGCTAGGCCAGCGGCTTGGTGGCGAGATCATCAGCGCTGACTCCATGCAGGTATGGCAGTGTGGCTGACCCGGGCATGGGAACCCCTGAGGCCGAGAGCAGGCCTCTGGAGGAGTGGACGCCCTGGCGCGTGGTCGTAGGAGGTGAATCCGAGGCTTGTAGGGACACAGGGTGTAGGTGAAGGTAACTTATATTTCCTAGGCGTCCACCGTATGTCATCTCTAAGTTCTCACGACATTACTGTTTGGTAGATAATACTATTATCTGACCATTTAGGGATGAGGATGTTGGGGGCTAGGGAGGTGAAATGACTTTCTCCATGTCATATAGCGAGTAAATGGTGGAGATGGTATTTGAATCTGCAAGATTGACATATAGGCGTCCAATGCGTGTGTGTGTGTGTGTGTGTGTGTGTGTGTGTGTGTGTGTGAGAGAGAGAGAGAGAGAGAGAGAGAGAGAGAGAGAGAGACTGGAGATTAAACCCAGGGGCATCCTACCTTCGAGCTAGGATGCCAGCCCTTTTTATTTTGAAACAGGGCCTTACGAGGTTGCTGAGAGTGTCCCTGTATTGCTGAGTCTGGTCTTGAACCTGTCTTCCTCCTGTCTGTCTCCCAAGTAATCCCAATGGATTACAGACGTGCACCATCACGCCTGGCTCAGTGGGATCTTTTTAAATGAAGATTATTCCAGAGTTTTTGCTATAATTCTAACTCTAACCCAGTGAGACCAGGATAAATCAGCTGCCTCCTCTGAGTGTCTTTTGTTTTAGTGGAACAGGGCAGACAGGAGACCTGACTTTTGGTGCAGAATCTGCCATTGACCACTTGACTTCAGATTAACAATGTCCTTTATTTGGCTGTTATTTTGTCTATAAAATGGAGGAAATACCACCTACTTCACAAGGGTGAAGTGCTTAATAAATGAGATCATGAATTTGAATTGAAGAACAAGATGGTCTGTCCTGAAGAAGGTCAGGCATGTGGTAAATGCTTACCATAGCTGAGTTTTTTTTTTTTTTTTTTATAACTCTATTAGCTGATCCAAGTTGAGGAGTTTTGTCCTCTTTGAGATGGGGAGTGCAGAAGAGGGTGTGGTACATTGCATGTGGGAGTATTTGTGCTTGATTGAAAGTGAGTGACATTTTAGGTGAATCTAATGGAGGACTTAGAACAGCTGTTTGTTAAAGAGAAAAACACTGTGAATGTTCACAGAGTAAATTAGATGTTGGACACGAAATGCCTATTACTGAACCTATCACCTGATGGGTACTCAACCAGGAAAAGCAATTCTTTCCTTCCTTCACTTTACCCCATAAACCCCATGGCATAATTTTTACTCTCATTAGTTAGTGTTTTTTTTTTTTTTCCCCCAGTACTGGGGATTGAACCCAGGGTATTCTACCTCTGAGCTACACCCCCAGTCCTGTTTTTTATTCTTTTTTTTTTTTTTTTTGGCGGTACTGGGGATTGAACTCAGGGGCATTCTACCTCCGAGCTATACCCCCAGCCCCATTTTTTATTCTTTATTTTGAAACCGAGTCTCACTAAGTTGCGGAGTGCCTCACTAGGTAGCTGAGGCTGGCCGCGAACCTGGATCCTCCGGTCTCAGCCTCCCAAATGACTGTTTTTTATTCTTTATTTTGAAACAGGGACTGAGTTGCGGAGAGCCTCACTCAGTAGCTGAGGCGGGCTGTGAACCTGTGATCCTCCTGTCTCAGCCTCCCAAGTACTGGAATTACAAGCCTGCGCCACCATGCCCAGCTCCTCATTAATTTGTTTATTTATTTATTTATTTATTTATTTATTTGGGGTACAGGGGATTGAACTCAGGGGCATTCTGCCTTTGAGCTATACCCCCAGCCCTATTTTTTATTCTTTATTTTGAAACCAGGTAGCTGAGGCTGGCTGCGAACCTGGATCCTCCGGTCTCAGCCTCCCAAGTACTGGAATTACAAGCATGCGCCACCACGCCCGGCAGTTTATTTATTTTTAAAATTAATTTACTTTTTGTGGTCCTGGAGATTGAACCCAGGAGTGCTGTACCTCAGAGTTATACCCCAACCCTATTTATGCATTTTTAAAATTTTGAAACGGGGTCTTGCCAAGTTGCTTGATACTGGCCTTAAACCTCCAATCTTCCTGTCTCAGCCTTCCAAGTACTGGTATTGCAGGTGTGCGCCACCATGCCTGGTTCCTTTATTAGTGTATTTGGAGTGACCATCAGCACACATGAAACAAAAGGATAATTCAACAAACATTTATTTGTAGCCTACTTTATGCAGGTTTGGGAGGTAGAATTTAGCTAAAATCTCTGTCTTTTCCAAGATAGACAACTTCAGTATAACTTCTTTTTTTTTTTTTGCGGTACTGGGGATTGAACTCAGGGGCATTCTACCTCCGAGCTACACCCTCAGCCCTATTTTTTATTCTTTATTTTGAAACCGAGTCTCACTAAGTTGCGGAGTGCCTCACTGGGTAGCTGAGGCTGGCCGCGAACCTGGATCCTCTGGTCTCAGCCTCCCGAATGCTGGGATTACAAGCCTGCGCCACCAGGCCCGGCTGTATTCTTTATTTTGAAACAGGGTCTCACTAAGTTACAGAGGGCCTCACTAAGTAGCTGAGGCTGGCCGTGAACCTGGATCCTCCAGTCTCTGCCTCCCAAGTACTGGGATTACAAGCATGCACCACCAGTCCTGGCCACAAATGGTATTTAAGGACCATTCCAGTTCTTATGTTTTATAATTTCTGTAATTTGGGCCTGGTCCAGTCTGGTGTTAGTGGGGACAGAGAAGAAGAAAAACATGTATCTTTTTTATTTATTTATTTTTTGTGGTACTGGGGGCTGAATCCAGGGGCATTCTACCTCTGAACTACACCCCCAGTCATATTTTTTATTCTTTTTTTTGAAGCAGGGTCTTACTAAGTTGCGGAGAGCCTCACTAAGTAGCTGAGGCTGGCTGCGAACCCCCCAGTCTCAGCCTCCCAAGTAATGGGATTACAAATGTGCTTCACCATGCCTGGCTAAGATGTATCATTTTGAAGATAGTATCACCATACTCTTTTACTAATGAAAGTTTGTCATTGATTGGGGAAAGAAGAGAATAATGGGTACAATTTGATTTAGGATTCAGGTTTACATGACTGGGAGAATGATGAACCTGAGTCAGAAAGATCATGCAGGGAGCCAGGTATGGTGGCCCACACTTGTAATCCCAGTACTTGGAAGTTGAGACAGGAGGAAGGTGGGTTTGTGGCCAGTCTCAGGTACTTAGTGAGGCCCTCCGCAACTTAGTGAGACCCCCTTTCAAAATAAAGAATAAAAAATAGGGTCGAGGGTGTAGCTTGGAAGTAGAATGCCCTGGGTTCAATCTCCAGTATTAAAAAAAAAACAAAACTTTCTTGACAGAACTTCTGTGTATACAAAGAGTGACATCTGAGAAGAGACCTGAACAAGAGAGCAAGCCATGAGGTTACATAAGAGCAAAGGTTCCACCAGACAGAGGGAACAAGTGCAAGAGCCTTGAAGTGGGTTTATGTCTGTAGCACTCTCCAAACATCCACTTCCTCTTGGGTGTCCTAGTGCCATTCCTACTGTTCCTAGCATGATCTGGATTACAAATGTGCGCCACCACGCCCAGCTGAGAAATGTTTCTTTACCGTTACATGTGTACTGTAGGGTAAAGTTGCTCCAGGCCTTGCTCACTGCAGACTAGGCCATGTCAGTAGGACACTACCTCATGTAGTGCTGATGATATCGTAGATCCTAAACATTTAGTTTATTTAGTTTAAATATTTTATTAAAAGGATGCTTTTTATTTTTTTTGCTACTGGGGATTGAACCCAGGGGCATGCTACCTACCTCTGAGCTATAACCCCATAAATAAAATTTTATTTATTTATTTATTTATTTATTTATTTATTTATTTATTTATTTATTTATTTATTGGTAATGGGGATTGAACTCAGGGGCATTCTACCTCTGAGCTACACCCCTACCCCTATTTTTTATTCTTTATTTTTGAAACAGGGTCTCACTAAGTTGCGAAGAACCTCACTAAGTAGCTGAGGCTGGCTGCGAACCCGGATCCTCCGGTCTCAGCCTCCCAAGTACTAGGATTACAAGTGTGTGCTACCACACCTGGCTATTTTTATTTTTAATTAATTAATTAATTAATTAATTTTGTGGTACCAGGGATTGAACCCAAGGATATTCTACCTCTGAGCTACACTCCTAGCTTGATTTTATTTCTTATTTGGAAACAGGGTCTCACTAAGTTGTAGAGGGCCTCATAAAGTTGCTGTGGCTGTTTTTGAACCTGTGATCTTCCTGTCTCAGCCTCCCAAGTACTGGGATTACAAGTATGTGCTACCATGCCTGGCTTAATTTTTAAATTTATTTATTTATTTATTTATTTATTTATTTATTTATTTATTTATTTATTTATTTTTGTGGCACTGGGAGTTAAACCCAGAGGCATTCTACCTCCAAGCTACACCCCCAGCCCTATTTTATTTTTATTTTGAAACAGATTCTCACTAGGTTAATGAGAATCTCACTATTTGCAATCCTGTCTCAGCTTCCCAAATACTGGGATTAAAGTGTGTGCTACCACACCCGGCTTTATTGTTTTATGTGTGTGTGTGTGTATGTGTGTGTGTATGTGTATGTGTATGTGTTGCTAGGGATTGAGCTCAGGGATGTTCTACCTTCAAGCTGCATCTCCAGCCCTATTTTATTATTTTACTTTTACTTTTTATTTTTTATGATACTGGGGATGGAACCCAGGGGCATTCTACCTCCAAGCTACACCCCCAGCCCTATTTTTTATTCTTTATTTTGAAACAGGGTCTCGCTGAGTTGTAGAAGGCCTCACCATGTAGCTGAGGCTGGCTGCGAACCTGGATCCTCCAGTCTCAGGCTCCCAAGTACTAGAATTACAAGCATGCACCACCACACCCAGCTCCCTATTTTATTTTTTATTTGGAAACAGAGTCTCGCTCAGTTGATGTCTCACTGACTTGTTGAGGCTGGCTTTGAACCTGCAATCCTCCTGTCACAGTGTGTCAGGTATTCAGATTACAGGCTGCCTGGCCTCTGGCTTCCCATTATTCTTATGCATATGCTTTGTGGAGTGGAGTGTCAGAACTCCTTTCTGAGAGATTATGTGCTTCATGACTCCTATTGGGCTCTACTGTGTATTTCTTTTTTTTTTTTTTTCGGTACTGGGGATTGAACTCAGGGGCATTCTACCTCCGAGCTATACCCCCAGCCCTATTTTTTATTCTTTATTTTGAAACCGAGTCTCACTAAGTTGCGGAGTGCCTCACTAGGTAGCTGAGGCTGGCCGCGAACCCGGATCCTCCGGTCTCAGCCTCCCGAATGCTGGGATTACAAGCGTG
>PVLC010023028.1:0-14783 GCA_004027655.1 Graphiurus murinus | reverse complement strand
CTGTGTATTTCTGTATGACAAGTCTGGCAAAAGTGAAAAACCTTTGCATAATTTTCTGATTTTTCCAAACCCTATTTGTTCCATAAATTATAGGAACATAAATATTCTCATTCAGTAGTGAGAGTCTGAATTCAAAGAGAGACTGGTAATACAATCCCTGTTTTCCAGGATGGAAAAATAGAGGTACAGAAAGATTAAAGAGCTGACTAGAGATCATACTGCAAGACTCTCTGACACCTGGGAATTGGATCTGGGTCTTCTAACTCATTGGTAGAGGCTTATATATTGCAGGAAGATGATACTGACGGTCTTCTTTTCAGTCTGAGCTCTCTTCTTGGGATGTAAATTCAAGGTACAATGCATCACTTTCAGTGACTGTGTGAAACATTGTACTGAGAAACTTGAAGGCACTTTCCAAATAGGTACAATGACGGCCTGAAAATACAGACTACTAACTATATGCTAAAAGAAAATAAGCAAAGCGCACTGTTGGAGTTTACAGAGAGGAAACATCGCTGATGCTTTAATTCTTCAAGCCTTACAGAGAAGCAGTTGTCAGATATAGGAGCACAGTTCCCTTTGTATTTGCCTAAACCTATGAGAGGAGAAGCAAATGATTTTGGCAGTCTGACTAGTAAACAGGGTATGTGTCATCTAGTAGATGTGGAACTCTGTGTTCTTTTTGTCTGCTTTGGGACGTAATTTAGGAACAGTGTTTTGTGGTGAAAGGCTGTCTGTCTGATAATGCTCAAGGGAGACCTGGGATGCATTGGAGAGGGATATGAAAGGAGAGGTGGGATGGTGGATCACAGTGGCTTAACAGGACATGAAATAAAAAAAAGTGCATAGCTGGTTGTGGTGGCCCATGCCTATAGTTCTAGTACTTAGAAGGTTGAGACAAGACGATTGTAGGTTCAAGGATAGCCTCAGCAAGTAGTGATACTCAACCTAGTGAGATCCTGTTTCAAAATAAAAATAAAACAGGGCTTGGAGGTGGAATGCCCCTGGTTTCTGGGTTCTAGGTTTTGGGTTATGGTCCCCAGTATCTCACCCCCCCCCCACACACAAAAGCATAACCAGGAGAGATGGGACCTACTTCAAAAAACAAAATAAAAAAGGGTTCAAGCCGGGTGTGGTGGCGCACGCTTATAATCCCAGCACTTGAGAGGCTGAGACCTGAGGATCCAGGTTCTTGCCAGCCTTAGCTACCTAGTGAGGCCCTCTGCAACTTAGTGAGACCCTGTTTCAAAATAAAGAATAAAAAATAGGGCTGGGGGTATAGCTTGGAGGTAGAATGCCCCTGAGTTCAATCCCCAGTACCACAACAAAACAAAACAAAAAGGGTTGAAGGTATAGCTCAGTAGTGTCAACTGGGTGTGGTGGCACACGCTTATAATCCCAGTACTTGAGAGGCTGAGACCGGAGGATCTGAGTTCGAGGCCAGCCTCAGCTACTTAGTGAGCTCTTCCACAACTTAGTGAGACCCTGTTTCAAAGTAAAGAATAAAAATTGAGGCTGGGGATGTAGCTTTGAGGTAGAATGCCCCTGGGTATTGCCAAAAAAAAAAAAAAAAAAAAAAAAGAAGTAGAGTGTCCCTGAGGTCAATCCCCAGTACCAAAAAATAACATAACAACAACAAAAAAAATTAAAGCACTGAGCCTGTTGAGGTTAAGAAGGAAATCTCAGATTTTTTGACTCATGTAAAATACGTGTGTGTGTGTGTATAAAATGAGTTTCTAGGTCCTTTGGTTCACGTCTGTTGTACGTAAATTTAGTTTTCCTCTGAGTATAGTATTAAAATTGGGTAGGTTGGACATATATGGTTACTTTTTTGTAGCTATAGGGTGGGTGAACTTTGAAGTCAAACCTTCCATGTTATGTAAGGAAAGGGAAGTGACTACTGCCAAGTGGGAAACCACAGGAAAGTACAAATGAGGCTTGTGGATTCAGATTCCTGAGAGGAGGTGCTACCCTGAGCCTTCAGTGTTTGGGGCAGGGTGTTGCAGCAGCTCTGCTTCCAAACAAGTACATGTCTGAAAGGTTAAAATTACTTGGGGTGTATAGGACTCGTGTATATGCTCTAGTGTGATTTAACTGAATTGGGTTCTTGTGTAGTTTGTTGAATTCCTAAGATACATTTGAAACAGACCAGGATCCTGTTTGCCTCTTAGCTTACCTTTGGAGCTCTGCTTCTGAGCAAGAGCTATTGCTGTCTATATTGTTGTAGCCAGAGTTCAAGACCTCACCACTGCACAATGGATGATGAAGACGATAACACTGAAAATAATAATAAGAGTAATGTATGTACCAGGCACTGTTCTAAAAGCTTGGCATGTGATATATTTAATTTCCTTACCTAGGGCCTTTTGAGATGGGTACTATTGTTAACTCACCCTACCAAAAATTGCTTTCTCAAACTCTTATCTCTATGCTGTTCTGTATTTTCTCTCTAGCACCTCTATTTACTTACCCATTCATTCTTCATCCCATTTTTTCCTCAGCACTTTGTATATTTTATCATTAGGCACAGAAGGAGGAAGGATATTCTCCACGAAAAGAACAGCATGAACAAAGTGAGGGAAGGGTAAAAGTGCATGTTCTTTTGTATGTTTTCAAGGAATGACTAGCAACTATCTGGAACAGAATACTTGAGGGACAATGGTAGGAGGTGAAACTAAAAATATAGACCCTGGGAACAAATTGGTGAGGCCCTTAGAAGCCACGCCATGAGGTTTGAAACAGGGAAGTGATAGTTAATCTATTTCATGAAGTTACTCTGGTGGCTGGGTGGAGGGTGGGTTTGAGAAGGAAAAACAGTTTAGTATTTTGTTACTTTAGCTTAGATGAGAAGGGCTGGAGTTGGGCTGAGGCTGGGGAGAAGAGATAGCTTTTTTGGCATTTTCAAAATAGAACCAATAGTTATTGAATTGGAAACATAATTTAAAAAACAAAACACGCCAGGCGTGGTGGCGCACGCTTGTAATCCCAGCATTCGGGAGGCTGAGACCTGAGGATCCAGGTTCGCAGCCAGCCTCAGCTACCTAGTGAGGCCCTCCGTAACTTAGTGAGACTCAGTTCAAAATAAAGAATAAAAAATAGGGCCGGGGGTATAGCTCGGAGGTAGAATGCCTCTGAGTTCAATCCCCAGTACCGCAAAAAAAAAGAAAAAAAAAAGGCTGGGAGTGTAGCAGAGGTAGAATGCCCCTGGGTTCAATCTCGAGGACTGGAAAGAAAACAACAACAACAACAAAAAACCATTTAGTACTTGGGAGGCTGAGATAGGAGACAAGATTGCAGGTTTGAGGCCAGAGTACAATTACTTAGCTAGTTAGCAAGATCCTGTTAGCAAGATCCTGTTTCAAAATAAAAAATTTTCATTAAGGGATAGTAGTGTAGCTCAGAGGTAGAACATCCCAATACCAAAAAAAAAAAAAAAAAAAGGAAGAAGAAAGAAAGAAAAAAATCCAAATAACACTGAAAAATACAAAGAAAATAATATAGCCTCAGTATCTAGAGGTAATTTCTTTTTTTTTTTTTTTTCTCTTCTGGTGCTGGGGATTGAACATAGTGGCACTTAACTACCAAGCTACATCCCAGTCCTATTTATTTATTTATTTATTTAAACAGGGTCTCACTAAGTTGCGGAGTGCCTCACTAGGTAGCTGAGGCTGGCCGCGAACCCGGATCCTCAGGTCTCAGCCTCCCGAATGCTGGGATTACAAGCGTGCGCCACCACGCCCGGCTGAGATCCTGTTTCTAAATAAAAAATAAAATAGGTCTGGGAGGATAGCTTGGAGGTAGAATGCCCCTGTGTTCAATCTCTAGCACCACAAAGGGGGAGGGGGAGAAAGAAAAATATGTTTATTATTCCACATATGCACACAAATCTATGTTTATTTCTCTATCCATATATAGAATAAAAGTAAACATGAAAAAGCTGGTATGGTGGTGCATGCCTGTAATCCTAGTACTTGGGAGGCTGAAACAGGAAGTTTTTAGGTTCAGGGCCAGCCTCAGCAATTTAGTGAGGCCCTCAGCAAATTGATTCCAAGTAAGAAATAAGGATGGGGGTAGCTCAGAGGTAGAACATCCCTGGGTTTAATCTCTGGGAAAACACACACACACACACACACACACACACACACACACACACACACAGAGCGTGAGTTTATATTGGGATCGCTAACGCTAATCCAGCACCACAGAGTTCATTCTAGGCCTCCCATTTTGCTTATTTGTTACTTCTTTCTTAGAGAGTAAGAAATCTGGCTCTCATGGTCTACAATATATTTACTTATTTATGTAACCTGAAAAGTAGTTTCAAAGGTTATTCTGTGAGAAACAGATTGACCAACTAGAGTAGAGTGTGTACAGTTTTGTTTTTAGCCTTACAGTATCCAGTAATAATATTGTTTTACAAAGTTACTTAGGTCAGCGCTCTCTCCTCCTCCAAGCAAAGATAGACTCATGTGTTGCAGTCTGTAGTCCATCCAGAGTTCCCCCAACATTCTGGTTGTTTGTAATTTGTATATAATAGCTGGGCAAAGTGATGCTCACTTGTATTCCCAGTATTTGAGAGGATGAGACAGGAGGATCACAGGGACACCCTGTTTCAAATTTAAAATAGCTGGAGGCATAGATTGGGGGAATACCCCTGGTTCAATACCCAGGACCAAAAACAAAAAACTGTACATAAAAAAGAATGCACTTTTCTACAGTGGCTGCACTATTTTACATTCCCACTAACAATATATCTCTACATGTTCTCTAATCAATCCTTCCTCATTACTGTAGCCATCTAGTTGGGTATGAAATTGGTATCTGTGATTTTGATCTTCATTTCCCTAAGAATGATGGTTTGCTTGTTGGCTATTTGTATCTTTGGAGAAGTATCTATTCAAATCCTAGCTTATTTTTAAATTAAGTTGTTTGTCTTTTTGTTGCTGAGCTGCACATATTACATTTTGTTGCCATATTATTTTCAAGAACATTTGTTCTGGGGCAGTGGGGTTATGGGGGTGGGTGGCACACACCTGTGATCCCAGTATTTGGGAGGCTGAGATAGGAGGACCTCAGCCTCTCCACTCCTAGTATCTAGTATGTTTCTTAACTTTGTAGCTTTGAGGAATGGTCTATTTTTAACTCCTGATTTTCTGGTATGTCTGTTAATCCTAGACAGGATAAGTAACTTGCTAAAGGTTACATAGCTTTTTTTTTTTTTTTAATTTTTGTGGTACTGAGGATTGAACCCAGGGGCATTCTTCCTCCAGGCTATGCTCCCAGTCCTATTTTTTTTTTTTTTTTGTGGTACAAGGGATTGAACTCAGGGGCATTCTACCTCCGAGCTATACCCCCAGCCCTATTTTTTATTCTTTATTTTGAAACAGGGTCTCAGTAAATTGCAGAGTGCCTCACTAGGTAGCTGAGTGCTGGGATTACAAGCGTGCACCACCACACCCGGCTCCTATTGTTATTCTTAATTTTGAAACAGGATCTCGCTATATAATGCCCGGCTGTTATATAGCTATCATGTGGTGGAACCAGGACATAAATCCAGGCAAGCCACTTTCAGAGTCTAACCTCTTCATGTTACTATACACCTTTCATTGATGATAGAAATATTCAGGTGAATATACTAGTCTGGCATCAGAACAGAGAACTAAATTGTGGATATGAATTTCAGGAGTTATCGGCATAAAAATGGTTATAGAAACAATGGGTGTCAATCTAGAGGAAGTTTAGTGCAGAGATGGCAGGTAGATGCCATAAAGACTGCCATTTTTCGCCGGGGATGGTGGCGCATGCTTGTAATCCCAGCATTTGGGAGGCTGAGACCGGAGGATCTGGGTTCGCGGCCAGCCTCAGCTACCTAGTGAGGCACTCCGCAACTTAGTGAGACTCTGTTTCAAAATAAAGAATAAAAAATAGGGCTGGGGGTATAGCTCAGAGGTAGAATGCCCCTGAGTTCAATCCCCAGTACTGCAAAAAAAAAAAAAAGACTGCCATTTTTCACTATTGTCCCCATGACAGATAATGCTAATAGATGAGTGGCCGACTAAGGAAAGGCAAGGGAAATAAGAAAACCTAGGGAGCATGGTGCCATTGAAGCCCCAAAGGAGAGTGAGAGCTCATCAGTATCAGATTGTTGCAATTTCCCATTACTTGTTTGCAAGCTTAGAAGCATAGTGCTATTTGGCAGTCCAGGATTCATAGTGATTGCGGTGAGATATCCGTGGAGCAGCAGGAAGCAGCAAGCAGAGAAGGCTATTTTGACCCATAAATCCAAGATTGTGGTTTTCAAGGCAGATGTAACCCATAGAGGCAAGAAATTGATTTATCTAATTTGGACTGGAAAGGAAATTAAGTAAAAATGGAAGAATAACTGGCGTGGGTAGTACATGCCTGTAATCCCAGTACTTGGGAGGCTGATACAGGAGGATTGCAGGGTTGAGACCAGCCTCAGCAATTTAGCAAGACCTCGCTTCAAAACAAAAACATAAAAAGGAGCCGGGCGTGGTGGCGCATGCTTGTAATCCCAGCATTCGGGAGGCTGAGACCAGAGGATCCGGGTTCGCGGCCAGCCTCAGCTACATAGTGAGGCACTCCGCAACTTAGTGAGACTCGGTTTCAAAATAAAGAATAAAAAAAATAGGGCTGAGGGTGTAGCTCGGAGGTAGAATGCCTCTGAGTTCAATCCCCAGTACCGCAAAAAAAAAAAAAAAAAAAAAAAAACATAAAAAGGGCTGGGGGCATAGCTCAGAGGTAGAACACCCCTAGGTTCAATCCCCAGTATCCCCTCCCTCAAAAAAAAAAAAAAAGGTATGTGGAGGGGATAACAGAGAAGAAGCCAAATTAGGGGGCAGTCTTCTCTTGTTGGTTGACAGCTGTGTTGAGACATCATAGCCAGTTCTTAGAGCTCCAGATCTGCCTACTGCTCAGGACACTGCTGATTAGCATACTCATTGGGGACACTTTACCACATAGCATCCCTAAAAGTTTGGAAACTTAAATAGGTGAGCCCTTGAGGTACACACCTAAATATTTTGGAGAGTCTCTCCAAAGTGAAATTTCATTAGACAGGATTTCTCAGTTCCAGGACATTATCATTTGGGGCCAGATCATTCTTTGTTAAAGGGGCGGGGGTTCTCCTGTGCATTTGCAGCATCCCCAGCCTCTTCCTACCAGATGCTGGGAGCAGTTCCACTCCCACAGCTGTGATAGCAGAAAATGTTACCAGACATTACTAAATATGCTTTGGAAGACAAAATCTCTTATAGTTGAAAACCATTGTGTTTAGATTCTGCTGGTCTCTGTTGTAGATTTCCCTCACCTTTGTCAGTGCTTCTGGGCCTTTCAGCTCTGTTGATTTGGAGAGTTCACATTATTTCAGCCTTGTGGCCTTTTCCCCAATTTTTTTTTTTTGTTGTTGTTGTACTGGGGATTGAACCTAGGGGCATTCTACCTTTGAGCTTCACCCCCAGTCCTCCTATTTTTTATTCTTTATTTTGAAACAGGTTCTCACTAAGTTCTCCGGTCTAAGCCCCCCAAGTACAAGTGTGTGCCACCATGCCCGGCCTCCCCAATTTTTTTAGTTTAGAAATAAATGCTCAATCTGGGCTTGGTGGCACATGCCTGTAATCCCAGTACTTGGGAGGCTGAGACAGGAGGATTACAGGTTTGAGGACAGCTTCAACAAGTAGTGAGACTCTCAGCAACCTAGGAAGACCATTTCTTTTTTTTTGGGGGGGGGGTACTGGGGATGGAACCCAGGGGCATTCTACCTCCGAGCTACATCCCCAGCTCTAATTTTTATTTTTTACTTTGAAACAGGATCTCACTAAGTTGCGGAGAGCCTCACTAAGTAGCTGAGGCTGGCCGCGAACCGGGATCCTCCTGTCTCAGCCTCCCAAGTACTGGGATTATAAGCATGTGCCACCATGCCTGACTGGGAGCCCCTGTTTCAAAGTAAAAGAATAAAATCAGACTGGGGAAGTAGCTCAGTTAGAATCCCCCTGGGTTCAATCCCCAGTACCACATACACACGCTCCTCCCTCAACACAGGTGAGATAAAGAGGTGTATTTCCCTATAGTATTCAGTTTGGTGCCTAGAATATTAAATGTTTAATGGTTATGATATTTAGAGAAGACTACACATACCTTAATATCTCTCTTATAAACTTTTATATTAGGCCGGGCGTGGTGGCGCACGCTTGTAATCCCAGCATTTGGGAGGCTGAGACCGGAGGATCCGGGTTCGCGGCCAGCCTCAGCTACCTAGTGAGGCACTCCGCAACTTAGTGAGACTCGGTTTCAAAATAAATAATACAAAATAGGGCTGGGGGTATAGCTCGGAGGTAGAATGCCCCTGAGTTCAATCCCCAGTACTGCAAAAACAAAAAAAAAAAACAAAACAAAACAAAAAAAACTTTTATATTACTTACCCCTTTTTATTACAGTCTCTTACTAACTTGTACTCCCTGAGAACAGGAACTCTTTTTAATCTTCTTTGCATGCCTCACATATTGCAGAGTACCTGGCACATCATAGGCTCTTAGTAAATGTTTGTTGAGATACATCAATCTTGTTAGATAATTGGCCGACTTAAACCTCTAATTTTTCAGAGTACTCCAGTCATTAGGTCTCACAAAGAAGCCAGAGTTCCCTTGGTATTGTCAGAATGTGATTTGTGCAAAGTGAAGCATTTTGTGACAGTCATTTCTGCATATGCAGATTACAGGTGTCCTCTGGGAGAGGGGAAATGGAACAGAGTGGCATACTGCCTTTGGAAGATAACACAGCTTCTTTTAGCTTTTCCAACTCCCAGGCTGTTCTATAGGTAGAGCCACATGGAAACTGTAATAGGAGACATGTAAGGCATTCAGCTACAGGCCTAATTTTACCTGGTGGAATAATGTTCTAGGCAGGTAATAAAATTCTGAATATGAGTGTCGTATTTACATTATGAATGCCATCTAAATGGGGCCAAATGTGACATGTACAAAATTAATTGGTTTCTAGGTTTGTTGGGACTTGTTTTTAATGCAAATGTGTAAAATGTTGCTGTTGCTGTGTTTTTGCCTTTTTAAATCCGTAGTATGATTTTTTGTGTGTGTGTGTATGTTGTACTGAGGACTGAACTCAGGGGCATTCTACCTCCGAGCTATACCCCCAGCCCTATTTTTTATTCTTTATTTTGAAACAGGGTCTCACTAAGTTGTGGAGGGCCTCACTAGGTAGCTGAGGCTGGCTGCGAACCCGGATCCTCCGGTCTCAGCCTTCCAAATGCTTGGATTACCACACCCGGCTTATTTATCAATTAAAATCATACTACAGGAGTTGGGCGTAGTGGCACACGCTTGTAATCCCAGTACTTGGGAGGCTGAGGCCAGAGGATCCGGGTGGCGTGGTGGCACATGCCTGTCTGTAATCCCTATATTTGGGAGGCTGAGACAGGAGGATCGCAGGATCGAAACCAGCCTCAGCAATTTAGTGAGGCCCTTCACAACTTAGTGATACCCTATTTCAAAAAATAAAATAGGGCTGGGGATATAGCCCAGAGGTAAAAGGCGCCTGGCTTCCATCCCCAGTACCACACACACACAATAATAATAATAATAATAATAATAATAATAATAATAATAATAATAATAAAGTACACCTATTAAAATGCATAATTTAAAACCAGGAGTGGTAGTGCACGCTTGTAATCCCAGTACTTGGGAGGCTGAGACCGGAGGATCTCGCAGCCAGCCTCAGCTACTTAGTGAGGCCCTCCGCAATTTAGTGATATCTTGTTTCAAAATAAAGAATAAAAAATAGGGCTGGGGGTGTAGCTCAGAGATAGAATGCCCCTGGGTTCAATCCCCAGTACCAAAAAAATATATATGTGTGTGTGTGTGTGTGTGTGTGTGTGTGTGTGTGTGTGTGTGTATATATGGAATTAATAATAGGGCTTGGGGTGTAGCTCAGAGGTAGAATACTCCTGGGTTCAATTCTCAGTTTCACAAAATAAAAAAATTAAAAAAAAAAAAGTCCATCAATATTCAGGTGTAAGAATACAATTAGATTGCTAGGCACAAAATAAAAAGGCAGAGCTACTACTTTCCCTACAGCTCTATATTATTTTTTTCTGTGTGTTGTCTTAGTATTTAACAGTTTTATATACTTGAAGGTAGCTTATGTCCTTGCTGAGTAAATACAGTGACAGTAAAATTCTCTCCCTTTCCCTGTACTAACATGGTAGTAAGCCATGTTAGTACAGGTAGTGATGTGATGGCCTTCACAGTGTGCCAGGCTAAAGCTAGGTGCATTTTACATGTATTAACTCATTTAACCCTCACAACAACCCTAGGGGATAGATATTATTATCTCCATTTTGCTCATAAGGGATTGAGAGCGGGCGTGGTGGCGCATGCTTGTAATCCCAGCATTTGGGAGGCTGAGACCGGAGGATCTGGGTTCGAGGCCAGCCTCAGCTACCTAGTGAGGCACTCCGAAACTTAGTGAGACCCTGTTTCAAAATAAAGAATAAAAAATAGGGCTGGGGGTATAGCTCAGAGGTAGAATGCCCCTGAGTTCAATCCCCAGTGCCGCAAAAAAAAAAAAAAAAAAAAGGGATTGAGGTGCAAAGAGGTTAGTAACTGAGTACTGTAAGAACAAATAGCTAGCAAATGGCAGAGCTAGGAATTGATCAGAGGCAGCCTGGCGCCAGATTTCTTCCTTCTAACCATAACATTGAACTATATTTATTTGACACCCATGTAAGTAAAGGGAAACGTGAGATAAAAAATGCTTTTAACATCTTTGTGGGCTCTATGGAACTTATTATTTGTTCATTCAGTACTCCACGTAGAATCAGTGATTACAGAGAGAACATTTAATCCCAAAGCATTCATTCCTATTTTCAAACTAGTATTTTAGATGTGTTCTCCATCTGAGACCTTGCATTTAGACAAAGTACACTTGAACTTTTTAGTTGAATTGGCAGATCAAGAGCTTACAGACAGGATATTGCCTTCCAGAATTTAGACTGTATTTGCTGACCCCCTGAAGCAATAATTTGGATAGATCACAATGTTTCCATCAGTACAGCAGTATTTGGGGTTCTGACTTCAAAGTGTATATGTGGTTTTTTCTTCTGTATCTTTGTAGATAGGCCACTTCTCCAAAATGGAACAGATCTTACACAAATTCTAAAAACCATTTAGAGCCATTTAAATCCAAGAACTATCTTAAGCATTTTGAAGTAGAATTATGAGGAATGCAAAATGTTATCTTTTTGGAGACATAGGGCAAGTAGGATAAATAAAAACAACCTGCTTATTTTTAAATGTTTAAAGTTCAGGCCCAGAGGACCTTTTTTTTTTTTTTGCAGTACTGGGGATTGAACTCAGGGGTGTTCTACCTACAAGCTACACCCCCAGCCCTATTTTTTATTCTTTATTTTGAAACTGGGTCTCACTAAGTTGCGGAAGGCCTCACTAAGCAGCTGAGGCTGGCCACGAACCCGAATCCTCTGATCTCAGCCTCCCGAATACTGGGATTACAAGCGTGCGCCACCACACCCGGCTCCCAGAGGACCTTTTTAATCTTGCAGAATTCTTTCTTATCTTTAAGTCTGAGCTAATAGCTACTATTTGATAAGAAAGCAGGCTGAGACAGGAGGATCACAGGTTTGAGGACAGCTTCAGCAAGTTGTGAGACTCATTAACCTAGCTTGACCCTGTTTCAGTTTCAAAATTAAAAAAAAAAAGGGGAGGTGGGGGTGTATCTCAGAGGTAGAATGCCCCTGGGTTTGATCTCCAGTACCACACATACAGAAAAAGGCTGGGCAAAGTGGTGCACACTTGTAGTCCCAGTACTTGAGAGGCTGAGACAGGAGGATCACAGCTTGGAGGCCAGCCTCAGCTACAATTTAGTGAGACCCTGTTTCAAAATAAAGAATAAAAAATAACTGAGACCAGAGGATCTGGGTTCTCGGCCAACCTCAGCTACTTAGTGAGACCCTGATTCAAAATAAAGAATAAAAAATAGGGCAGGGGGTGTAGCTCAGAGGTAGAACACCCCTGAGTTCAATCCCTAATACCACAAAAAAAAAAAAAAAAAAAAAAAAAAAAAAAAAAAAAAAAAAAAAAAAAAAAGACTAAAAGGTAAGGCTAGGGATGTAACTCAGCGGTAGAATACCCCTGGTTCAATCCCCAGTACTGCAAAAATTAAAAAAAAAAAAAAGAAGGAAAAAAGAAAGAATAAGAAAAAAGAAAGCCAGTGCTCTTATTTATTTTCTTCTTTCTGTGACAGATTTCCATGTGCTCAGATACAGGTTAGATCTGGTGCTTTGGGTCAGTCAGCTGGCTGGAGGGAGTGGAGAGAGGAATAGACCCACCCCTGGAGCATACATTTTATGAAGGCAGGTGACTTTCTTTTTTTTTTTTCCATACTAGGGATTGAACCCAGGGGCATTCTACCTCAGAGCTACACCCCTAGCCCTATTTTTTATTCTTTTTTTTTTTTTTTGCAGTACTGGGGATTGAACTCAGGGGCATTCTACCTCCGAGCTATATCTCCAGCCCTATTTTTTTATTCTTTTTTTTTGAAACAGGGTCTCACTAAGTTGCGGAGTGCCTCACTAGGTAGCTGAGGCTGGCTGAGAACACGGATCCTCCGGTCTCAGCCTCCCAAATGCTGGGATTACAAGTGTGAGCCACCACGCCTGGCTTATTTTTTATTCTTTATTTGAAACAAGGTCTCACTAAGTTGCAGAGGCCCTCACTACATACAGACTGGGAACCTGGATCCTCCTATCTCAGCCTCCCAATTACTGGGATTACAAACCATGTGCCACCACGCCTGGCTGAGGCAGGTGACTTTCTTTTTTGCAGTACTGAGGGTTGAACCCAGGAGCATTCTACCTCCGAGCTACACCCCCAGTCCTATTTTTTATTCTTTATTTTGAAACAGGGTCTCACTAAGTTTCGGAGTGCCTCACTAGGTAGCTGAGGCTGGCCTCAAACCCAGATCCTCCGGTCTCAGCCTCCCAAGTACTGGGATTACAAGCGTGCGCCACCACACCCGGCTGGCAGGTGACTTTTTTTTTTTTTTTTTTTTTTTTGTGGTACTGGGGATGGAACCCAGGGGCATTCTACCTCCGAGCTATACCCAGCCCTATTTTTTATTCTTTATTTTGAAACAGGGTCTCACTAAGTTGCGGAGGGCCTCACTAGGTAGCTGAGGCTGGCCGCGAACCCGGATCCTCTGATCTCAGCCTCCCAAATGCTGGGATTACAAGCGTGCGCCACCACGCCCGCCTGGCAGGTGACTTTCTGACATCAATTTTCTTTCCCCCTAGGTCTATGAAGGGTTAGACATCATCACCAACAAGGTTTCTGCCCAAGAGCAGAGAATCTGCAGGCACCACATGATCAGCTTTGTGGATCCTCTTGTGACCAGTTACACCGTGGTGGACTTCAGGAACAAAGCAACTGCTCTGATATCCTTAAGGAAAGAAAGCAACCATGTTTCGTGGGTGTAACAACCTAAGCTGAGAAGTTTTCTTTCTAATGGTAGTCTCTTCTAATAGGTGTACCCAAGACCTAACTACAATAGATGTATTGCCATCAGATCTGTATGGGTTGAAAGGTTAAATGATGTTGCTACTCAAAGCCTTGTCCTTAGGCTGCAGTATTAGCATACCCTTGAAAGATGAATCTTGGGTCCTATTCTAGACCTACTGAATTAGAATTTGCAGTCTATGGAGAGGCCCAGGTGATTCTTATTTGAGAATTAAAATTAAGGCAGCACATAAAATTTTGAGAAAAAAACTGGTTTAGTGAGAACACTGATTTAGGAACCAGAAAAATCTATGTTCTATTCCTAAAACTGCCACTTTTGACTATGTGAATGTGTGTGTGTTACGGGGGGGTGGGGGTCGGGAGGTATTGGGAATTGAACCCAGAAGCATTCTACCTTTGAGCTACACCCCCAGCACAATTTTATTTCTTATTTGGAAACAAGGTTTTGCTAGGTTGATGAGCGTCTCACTACTTGCTGAGGCTGTCCTTGAACCCATGATCCTCCTGTCTCAGCTTCCCAAGTACTGGGATTACAGTACTGGGATTACAGGTGTGTATGCCACCATGCCCAGCTTGACTATGTGAATTTTGTCAGGTAAAGTTTACTTAACTTCAGTGAACTTTGGTTTCCTACCTTTAAGTGTGAATACAAAATTAATTTATAAATATAGTTGGGGAGCTGGGCTTAGTGGGGTATGCTTGTAATCCCAGTGCTTGGGAGGCTGATACTGGAGGATCTGGGTTCACAGCCAACCTCAGCTACTTTAGTGAGGCTTTGAAACTTAGTGATACCCTGTTTCAAAATAAAGAGTAAAAAATAGGACTGGGGATGTAGCTCAGAGGTAGAATGCTCCTGAATTTAATTCCTAGTACTGCAAAAATAAATTAAATTAAAAATTATAAAAATAAGTAAATATAGTGAGGTTACAGTTGAAATTTCAAAGGGATTGTTAGATAGGGGAGGACTGGAAAAATAGTTCTAAATAAGACTAAAAATTTTGAAGAAAATAATATAAGGGAACTGTATGTTTTAAAATCTAGACTGCCTTTAACAAACTATCAACTATCAGGTAGTAAAATTTACTGAAAAGTCCTAACAGTTATAATAGTATGGAATTTATTTAAACTAGATAAATTTATGGTTATAGAATACAAAACTCATTTGCACATTCAAGTAGATATGCTGGGTTTTTTTTTTTTTTTTTTTTTTTTTTT